>JANHGL010026033.1:89764-132709 GCA_024611195.1 Ceyx melanurus
GTGGGGTGGACAGTCCCTGGCTGGGCCTCCAGCCCCCCCTGCCCCCTTAATCCCCCCGCCCGTGCGTTGCCCAGCCAACAGGCTAGACAAGCAGGTGATGCATTGACAGGGAGCAGATGGTCTCCCGCCGAGGTAAGCAGGGCTCAACAATGCAACCGTATTGATCATATTGCTCCTTTTCTCTTCTTCGGCTTCAACTTCAGTCTTGAGGTTCTGCTGCTAATAACATCATCCCTCCTCCTTACCCCCCACTTCAACAGAGCCTGTCAGCACTTCTGGGGCTAGAGGAGTCCAAGCTCTCACCCTACCCACGCAGCTCCAGCTCTGTTTCCACCCCTGCAAAAAAAAGCCTTCTGAAAGCAGGGGAAATCAGAGTGCCCACAAATTCCCTTCTCTAGATGCAGCTAAATTCCCCTACTACAAGACCCTTTAATGCTGCTTCCCTTCACACTCCTCTCCCTCCTGCCCTCCCTCTTTCCCATTGAGCATGGGGGTGAAGAGACTGAGAGGGCCCCTTCTGTCCCCAGCCTGACCTACTGAGGCATGGCACCCTTTGCCGCCTCATTGTGCAGCTCTACTTTCCTCTTCATCCTGCCCACTTAATCTTGTGTGCAGTCGTGTAGAAATTAGGCTGAGGAGATGACAAGTTTCCTCCCACCTACTCTGGGGGGAGAGCTTCAGGGATCCCTTCACCTTTCACTGTCCCGTCTGTCCTCTGTTATACCTGCCTGTGGCCACGACTCCTTCAGTCTGCTTAAACACATTGAAATGAAAGCAAAACCTAATGCCTTTCATGTTCTGTCCATATCACTTCCCCTCCTGAATGCACTCTCTTCTTCAACAAACAGCGAAACGTGTCACCAAACTCTCCCTGAGCTTGTTTCTCGCCCTATCTCCCTAAGCATGTGCTGGCAGAAACCCAAAAAGAAGTCCTGGTGTTTGCATTTTGCTCTTTCCATCATGTTCCCCTCTGTCCTGCCACCCCCTCAGATGGTGATGTAGAGATAAACAGGGGAGAAAACACAGGCCATCAGCCTGCTTGCCCCCCTCACTCCCATCCCATTCACCAAACTCAGACCTGCATTCACTGCTGTGTGAAGATGCTAACATTGAGGGCTTGAGCACTGTTAGCCACTATTCACAATTTTGATAGTAGCTTCATAGCTGTCACATAAATTCATTACCAACTTCAGGCTTAGAATGGTGAGAGGGAACTTAAAAAAAAAAAGACCATGTAAGGAAAAAAAGAAAAGAAATAAGGGTAGTTTGCTATGGTATCTGCAACTTGTTTGCAGGTGGTTTTTAAACCTACAACCACTGTAGTGTATCTGTGACATTGTGAGGTTTTTTTAAAAAATCTATTACCCAAGCACACACACTTTTTCTTTTTTTTTCTTTTTTTTTTTTTTTACGGTAGACAAAAATGCCTCTAAAGGCTTTACCCCTCCTTTTTTGTTTTCCTGAGAGAGTGAAGAGAAAAGTAAAAAGGCAAAGCAAAAAAAAAAAAAGCTTGTGAATGAACGGAAAACAATGCAGGGTCACAAAGCTGTCGCAACCAATGTCATAGTTGTGCTGCTGGTCAGGCTTACAGAGGACTTCTTGTTCCTTGATTTTTATGGTGATCGGTAGAACGCATGTAGCACTTTGCGAACAGGTTTAGGACAAGTGGAAAAGAAAAGGCTCCTCACAATAAACTCTTTCTACAGCATCAGGAGCATTATGCCTGCAAACACCTGTGGTTTGCAAAGAAGGAGCTGTAAAGGACACACACACACAAAATATATAAATTGAGAGGGCGAGACATTGTTTTCAAGTTACATTGCATGTCATAGTTGTGCACAATGGTGGGGTTTTTAACTCTTCTGAGACTATGGAGGTTAGAAAAACCCCAGAAATATTACTGAGTATAAACTACAGCATTTAGAGGATGTTGAGCTTGGGAGACAGAGAAATGAAATGAAATAAGAAATGGAAAGAACAGCATAGTAATCTGACAGGGTATCAGTACTGCTCTGCACTGATGTGGCAGGAGATAAGACTATTATTCCTTCTGAAGCATGTCTGAAATGGCAACCAAACCCCCATTCTCTGCAAAGCAAGGGCCTGTGCTGAAGTCCATGGAGCATCCTTACATACATCACCCAACCCAAGGGGACCCTGTGTTACAGTCTAGACATTCTTGCCTATGTACTAGAAATTGGTTAAATATTATTAAACTGTTAAGAAACAAAAAGTTTCAATTACCCTTCAATGTTGGAGTAAAGTAACAAACTATGACTAAGAGAACTTATAAAACCACTCCCTGACTTCACCAACTACATGTCAGTGAAGCAGTTGTCTCTGCATCCCAGGATTTCTCATTCCAGTGAGTGTATTGTGACTCAGATCCCAGTTGGGGTGAACATCGCCATTCATATCAGAATAGGCAGCTATTTTCTTTCAAAACCTATAATAAAGGTGTTCATTAGCATGTAGGAGAGCTCTGCCAAGGAAGAAACCTTTTCTTCAGAACATCCAAAACTCTTCATTATTTCATAAATGTACGAAGTAGCATTTTTTTGCCATTTTAAAAAGAAAATCAAACAACTTACTTTGATTATCTTGATCCTTTGACTATTCCCCTTTTGTAATTCCTAAAGACTTCACATTTCTCTCTGTTTTTTGTTTGTTTTTTTTTGTTTGCTTTTTTTTGTTGTTTTTTTTTTTTTTTATAATTCTACAGTCTCAAATTTATCAAAGCCAGTTTTATTTTGGAAAATTATAGAAACCCAATGTCTTGATTAGTTATGTTACTAAGAACTTGGTTACAAAGTAAAAGATGCCTCAGTTGCCCTCAAACTTCATCCTACCTCTTACCTCTCTTTGATGAACGATATTATTAGAGATGCAACTTTTTTTTAAATGTATTGAAATACATGTTTAGACCAGAGGAGATTTGCTGCATGTTTCACTTGGAAAGTAATATTATAGCCAGGGTATTAACCAATGGTGGGCAAATCAGATCACGACCACCCATTTCTTGTATGACAGTTCTTGGAATGATCACATCTTGATTCATGTGGGAGTCTCTGGACTCATGTACAACTTTTAAAAAAAGTACTCAAAGAAAGCAGGATTTTGGATTGTTTGAAAAAGATCTGCATTTCTGAGGATCTGTAAGAGTAAACTACTTCTTGGTAGTTTAAGCCTGACATCTGCAGCCCCTCTGTACAACTTCCTTGCAAATTGGAATGAGTTGGAAGCCACTATTATAAAGGAGGAACAGAAAAATATGATCTACTTTTTCTTAATAAATGAAATAATCTCTGTTCCCCAAACATTTTGAATATATTTCCTTAAAAAAAGAGAATTTTTTTTTTTTTTAAGATGAGTTGAAGATTTTCAGTTCCATCTAAGTAATCTGAAGATACCTGTACAAGAGCAATTTAGTATGAAAAACCTACTGCTGCATTTTAAACTTGTAGGGGTCTGGCTTGTCTATTAAACCTACAGTTCAAAGTACTGTAGTTCAAAACATTGGTCCCTACTGAAAAATTCTTGCTTTCCTAGTAGTTATCTCTTGTATTAAGATGTCTAGAATAAATGTTTGTTGTGTTGGTTTTTTTTCTCCTTAGATAGACCTTGACTATAGAGTTGAAACAAAGTATAGTGAATCTTTCTGTTGACCTCAGCAGGATTTGACTCATTTAAAACTTCAGTAAACTGCTGCAGAGAGAAGTGCTACTCTTATTTTGTGAGTCTTTACACATTTTAGTAATTTTAATCACCAAAGTAAATTTATCACATCTAGGAGTTTCAGATCAAATGTACATGCAAGTGTTCCTCTCCCGTTAGGAGATAGATAAGCTTATCTTAGAATTGGCAGCTGCAGTAATTAACCTGAGTTAACCAGCAATCTGTTGTCTTTGGCTAAAGCATAACTAATTTGTTGTTGTTGTTTGGAGCAAGCTTTGTGATATTTTGTGAAAACTTGATTCTGACTGGGTGTGGCTGGTGGTAACACTGTCACTCCTGGAGTTTAGTATGCAGCGTCAGATGGGTCAGGGGAGCTATTGCTGTTCCCAGTCTGTGCAGACTTTATCAGAAAGGGTGAATAAATGGTATTCCCTTGAAAATTCAAAAAAAATGCAGTGACGTGCAGTCAGGGATTTTAGCACCTTAATTATGTTACCAGTGAAAATGTTGTTCTCCGATTCCTTTTGAAATGATGGTGTTCTTACTTGTCCTTTGTGATAATGAGGTTAAAAAAGTTCAACATGACCAGCAGTGATTTACTAGAAGGGTGATATTTTGCCTGAAAGTTCTTGAGACTGATAGCTCGATTGTGAGGGGTAGATCTGCTTTCTGCATGCTTCACTAGTTGTCACTTGAGCATGGACTGAGATTAAGAAATTTTGCCTTCGGATCTGTTCCAGACACTTTTTTGGACATCCCTGGATCTTTCAGAAGTCCAAAGAGATGTATATTGTGGCCAATTTTTAGTCAACTTGATCAGACAATGAACCTTCTATTTAAATGGGTATTGTCTAGGACAATTGCAACACAATTAATTATTGCAATATATCACTACTTTGCAGTCTGATTGAGGAATTCTTTACAGGCTTGTATAGTTCTGTTAATACCAATCAAATGTGAGATCATGAGGCAAAAACCCTTCAGGATTATCCATCAGTGTACTTTTAAAAATAAATAATATTCCTGAAGTCCGTGGGACTTGTTAGGAGTATAAAGCTATGCATGTGATTGCAGAAGTGAATCTCTAATTTGCCTTATTCATTGCTTGGCTTCAGACACGTATATTTATATACGTGCTTATGCACATAGGCAAAATTTATCTCTAGCAGTGCCAAAGTAGAGCTTTCTTGACCAAAAAGCAAAAAATTAGTCTAGGTTTTTGAAAATAGCTAAATACTGTTATTTCTACTTTGTCATTTAATTTTATAACGTCTATAGTCATGCTTTTTTGCAGTTCTTGTTGGCTCTGGGGAGACTGCTGACTATGGGAAGACTATTCTGTTTGAGATAAAGTCTTCCTGACACTCAGAATATACCCTTTGACCTACATCCTCTATTTCTTTCTCATACGCACTATTCTTTTTGTTCATGGCAAGGAAACAGATTAAAGAGATAGCAGGCAGTGTGAATTTTCAGTTCTGACAGAGCCTTGAAGCATCATCAAATAAGATTATTACTTTAAGAAGGGAAAATCGTCTGCTTGGCTCAGCAGCCTGACAGCATGTACTGACTTGTCCTTAAAGGTGTTCTAGGCACTGGGCTACCACTGGGCTGAGTAAGGAGTGCTGCAATGGACACTGTAAGTTATCCACACTCAGTTTTTGGATTCAAGCAGGTTTCTCCAACTGGGTTTATAACTAAACAGTGTTTCCACTAACAAATACTTCAAAATATAGCCCTGCCACGTCCCTGGTAACTGCAGTTGCTGGTTTCTGCATTGTGGCAGCAGCCTGATTGTGTGAAGTAAACTGAGGGACAGGATCCCAGGTTTCCTAATTGTTTCCTGACTACACAGAGCAGGGAAACTATAAAAGAGTTGGGATTAAATCTGCATCCCAGCAAAACAAACAGGACCCATTTATTGTATGCTGAAAGAGACAGACTGGCTATAGTTTCTGGCTTTTGCATTACTGTCACCATGCTACAAACACCATGGCTTCTTCCTTTGCACTGACAATTGAAAACTCCAATATTCCATACCTTAAAAATCTAGTGTTATAGTTTGTTGCATGGTTTTCCACTCATTCATGTTGCTCCTCAGTAACTTAGCAATGACCAGTCAAGATATGCACACACCATATTGTTTTATGTGTTTGACTAGAACACTGACAGATTAATAGGAAGGGTAAATAGCTACACACTCTGTGGTGGCTCAGTGTGGGCTGGCAGGATTGACTGCTGCCAGACTTTGTTGTATTTGCACAGAGGAAGCCGCAGCAAAAGCCTGCTGGGGCAAGGTGACGTGGGTCATGGGTATTTGTTTCTCATCTCTATAGAAAACAATTGTCCTCTCAATGGAAGACAGCTTTTGGAAACTCTGTGGTTCCACTAGTGGGGAAGCATTTGTACTTCCAGAGTGCTAAATTAAATGCAGCTATAGAATGGCAGATGCATTAAGTGTCTGCAATATACTGCATATCATGCATGAGAGTTTGGGTTCATACACTGAAAAAATTAATTTCATCTATTTCTTTGACTTGTTCACTTCAGAATAAAAAGAATTTTTCTCAGATTTTCATTGATATTTCCTCAACAATTTCTTCTATTTTGAATGCTTTTCTATTACATCAATTTAAGGAGAGCACAAGGGTTTGAGCTTGGCCATGAGATAACTACTTTGGTTATTACAAAAGATCATTATTTGATCATTAATTGCTAGAACCTCACCTAGGAAGTTTATTTGAGCCTACATCTTTATAGAATTAGATACCACAAAAAACACCCAATGACACTGAGTTTCTAAAGTGGTTATAAATGGGGCAGGCACAAAACAATTAGTATTTTTTCCCCCTAGTTTCCTGTGGGAGGTGTATCACAAAACCTTTTTTAGATAGGTCAGATATGGGTCTGAGGTAGAGTCATGAGCATGGCTTCTTCAGCTGTGGAGATGTTAGGAGGGCAAATTGAGTCATCTTAGATTCCTTGAGCAAATGGTCTTGGTGTCTCTCCAAGAGATGAAAGTCATAGAATCATAGAATGGTTAGGGCTGGAAGGGGCCTCTAAAGGTCATCTAGTCCAGCCTCCCTGCAATGAACAGGGATACCCTCAACTACACCAGGCTGCTCAGAGCCTTGTCCAACCTCACCTTGAATATCTCCAGGGATGGTGCTTCAACCATGTCCCTGGGGAACCTATTCCACTGCTCTACCACCCTCAAGGTAAAGAACTTCTTCCTGATATCTAGTCTAAATCTACTCTAATCTAAACCTATTACCCCTTGTCCTTTTACGAGAGGCCCTCATAAATTTACCCTCTCCAGTCTTCCTGTAGGCCCCCTTCAGGTACTGGAAGGTCTCCTCTGAGCCTTCTCTTCTCTAGGCTAAACAACCTCAGCTCCTTCAGCCTGTCCTTGTAGGGGAGTTGTTCCAGCCCCCTGATTATCTTTGTCACCCTCCTATGGACCATGTCTTTCCTGTGTTGAGGGCTCCAGAACTGGATGCAGTACTCCGGGTGAGGTCTCACCAGAGCAGAGCAGAGGGGCAGAATCACCTCTCTCAGTCTGCTGGCCACACTTCTTTTGATGCAGTCCAGGATACAATTGGCCTTCTTGGCTGCAATTGCACACTGTTGGCTCATGTCTAACTTTTCATCCACCAACACCCCCAAGTCCTTTTCTGCAGAGCTGCTTTCCAGCACCTCATCCCCCAGCCTGTTTTGATATTGAGGGTTGTTTTGACCCAGGTGCAGGACTCTGCATTTAGTCTTGTTGAACCTCATGAGGTTCACCTGGCCCCACCTCTCCAGCCTATCCAGGTCCCTCTGGATGACATACCATCCCTCCAGCCTTTTGACAGCACCACTCAGCTTGGTGTCATCTGTGAACTTGCTGATGGTGCTCTTAATCCCATTGTCATGAATGGAGATATCATGAATGAAGATATTAAATAGTACAGGTCCCAGTACAGACCCCTGAGTGACACCACTTGTCACTGTTCTCCATCTGGACATTGAGCCATTGACCACCACCCTCTGGATGTGACCATCCAGCCAATTCCTTATCCACTGATCAGCCCACCCATCAAATCCATATCTCTCCAACTTGGTGAGTAGGATGTTATTGGGACCGTGTCCCATTTCCATGATCTTCCCAGGCAAGAGGTGAGGCTGACAGGGCGATAGTTTTCAGGGTTCTCTTTTCTACTTTTTTTAAAAATGGGTGTAACATGTCCCTTCTTCCTGTCCCCAGGGACTTCACCTGACTGCCAAGACTTTGCGAATATCATGGCAAGTGGCTTGTCAACTCCATCAGCCAATTCTTTCAGGACTCTAGGATGAATTTCATCAGTTCCCATGGACTTATGTATGTTCAGGTTCCTCAGGTGGTTGTGAACCTGCTATTCATAATACATTGTGGGGGACTTCACCATCCTGGTCCACACCTTACAGCTTAACTTGGGGAGTGCTGGGAGAGAGGCTGTCAGTGAAGACTGAGGAAAAAAAATTGTTGAGAACCTCAGCTTTATCCTCATCCATTATTGCTAGCCCACTATTTTTACTCTTCAGGGGGGGTATGTTTTCTTTGATCTTCCTTTTTTGATTGTCATACCTGTAGAATCCCTTCTTGTTATTCTTTACATCCCTTGTCAAGTTCTGCTCCAACAATGCCTTGGCCCTCCTGACCTCATCCCTACATAACTGGGTAGCAAAGACCTTGTGAAGGTCATGTGAACATGTATTGCTTGAACATACACTAGGTAGTTTAGGGACTGATAGTGGTTGGATGGCAGTACAGAGCCTGGGGAACTGAAAGAACTTAGAAGTTTACCATGTTTTGTATTCCCATCTGCCCCTCCTGTTCCCTTCGGAATACCTCAGTGGTTGGTGCTTGGTGTTTGATCCATACAGTTTAGAGCTATATTATCAGGCAAACCTGATGTCATCTCCAAAGATCACATAGATTGCCCTGCCCATGGCAATTTTAAGCTGCAGTTTCTGAAACACAGTTTTGTTTCTTAATCTCCTTTCTTTCCTGAGTTATCCTTAAAGATAAATGGAGTTTTCCCATGAACTGCAAAGATGCAGGAACTCCCCACTTTGACCACCACAGTGCTTATTACATGATGTCAGGAGCTTCTCTATGTAGAAAGGTTTGTGTAATGTTCATTCATGGCATATCCTTCTGTCTATTCACTAGATATGATTTTATTCTACTTACAGTAGTGGCTGCACGTAGTGTAAGTGTGAAGTGTCAGCCTCATGCAGTGCAGGCATATGCCCAGTATAATATAGTTTTGTCTCGCATTCATGCAGTTCATTTCCTTGAGGATTCATGAGACTCCCTTAAAATAGTCTGTGGTGTCTAGAAAACTATTCATTGCTCATGTATAATTCTCAACAGTGTTGACAGCCCATAAGAAAATAGTGTGGGAATTGACCCCCTATTGTTAAGTTTATGTAAATACACAACAAAGAGCACTAACTCCAAAATAGGAGGAAAAAGGTAATTCCTGCCCCTCCTTCCTGAAGCCCATTTTACCCTTTCTCTGCTCTAGTGTCAGTATTTGTTCTATGCTGAAGTGATCATAAAGTACTAAATGTCCCAAAAGAGCAGTGGCACGAACAGGTAGATGTGGGCAAAGTGTTGTGTGAGCTTTCAAAAATGTCAGCCCACTCACTGGTGAATTCTCTTGACCACAAAGCAAATAACAGAGGGCTTGACTTTTGAAGGCAAGCTGCAGAAGCTGCTTTGCAATGCTTGCAGAATAAAAGATCATGTGCGAAATCATCCTTATTGTAGATGGTAATATGCTATATATTCAAGCTTTAATTTACCTTGCTGTATTTGTTTTGTATAGATGTGATCTGATTTGGTGATATCTTGTGGTAATTTTGTAGTGGTTAAAATGACTGCAGAACACCTACAGATTCAGAAAGGGCCCCAGACTTTTTTTTTTTTTTCTCCTCAAGTAGAATATTTGAATAGGTTAATGACCACAATAAACCTGTGGACAGTCCAGAACCACATTATGATGTGACAGTGATTAGTTGCTGCTGTTTGGTAATGGAGACAGGACTCTCTTTTTCCCTCATTTACAATGACCTCTCCAGCTGTCACTGGATCTTTTCAGCATATGGAGAGACATTGCGAGGCCTCCATGCAAAAGGGCTCTGGCCATAGTAAGCTTTAGTGAAACTTAAAATGTACTTGGACCATATGTGTGTGTGTGTGTATGTATATATATAGATAATGATTTACATATATATAAAAATTCAGGCAGTGCAGTCATGGAGAAATTAAATGTTTTGCTACCCTAAACTTTGTTTTCCAAGGTTTCTGGTCTTGCAGCAGATATATTCAACTTGTTTAATGGTAAAGGCACAATACAACAGCTGCATGATTAAAGATCCTTTAAGCCTGGTATGCCAGTTGGTGAAGTCTGTAGAGTCAAAAGTAGAAGAAACATAAATAAGACACAGTGTCAAATATGAAGATGTCTGTAATGACTTCCTAACTTATACAGCTACTGGAAATTCTGTGAGTGTTATAGTGTTTTGAGTTTGTTGTTCTTATGTTTTGTTTCTTTTTTTTAATTATTTTATTTTTTGTTCATTTCTTGGTTTCATTTGTTTTTTGTCAATTTTGGTTTTTTTTATATGTGTTTGATTTGTTTGTTTTTGTTTGTTTTCCTTTGTTCAAAGTGAAGACCTGCCTGTCTGTCTCTCAGCAGATACTGCAATAGTTTCTTCTTGATGTCTCTCTCCCATGGGCAGGCTTAGTCACTCCAGGAATGGCAACAACTCTTGGGTCAAATTCAGGAAGTGAATGGCTTCAGGTATTGCTGAAGTAACTAGCTCAGTTAAGCACCTTATCTTAGAAAAGGAAAATGCCCTAGTAACTATTTTATGATATATGACTTTATGCTTCACAGAGGTTTTTACTGAGGCTTCCTATGAAATTAGTTTGTAGTTTCATGTTCCTTATGAAGAGTTTTGCTAGTAGAGTTTGGTGCTGGCCCACCACACAAGGGGTATGGCATTTTTATCCCAAATATTTTAGTGTCTTGAATGGTACAGTTACTGCATTAAAAATCTGTGCAGAAAAACTACACTGAGCAAAGCACTGGTTTAAGCTTGAGCAAATAAATTACTGCTGTGACCCTTAATAATTGCCTCTTTCAAAGCAGTTGCTTATGGGAGCAGAAGGAGAAACTAGCTATATGTGGCAACTGCAGAGTGAGCAAATACATGGGAGGTCTGAGAGTGCAGGGAAAATGGGCTCCTTGGAAAGATATCCTCACTTCCCAGGCTGACATTTGGCTGGCTGGATCTGTACAACATGAATGAACAGATGCCTTTCATTAGTATTCATCATATTAATGATGGATCTTCACCTGAATTACACATGGTGGGATTAATCAACAGCTGTACATTTAGGATTGGTAAAGAATGGAAGTAAACAAAAGTTGTATCAAATTGTACTGTTATAATTGAATTTTTAAAGGTTGCCTATTGTAAAGTTAGATGTTTTTAATGGTCTTTTTAAAACATTGGTTGTTCTGGAGAATCCACCCTATTTTACAATTTTGAGGCATCATTTCTGTGTTTCCAGAAACAAAAAGCACAAACTGGTATTATCAAAGATGCCACTAGGTGTTAGGCACCTAGTCCTGAAAAAAAACCCAAACAAAGTTGTGCAGAAAGGATGTTTTTTCATTCATATAAATATATGTGCAAAAAAAACCCCAAAACAACCCAAAACAAAAAAAAACCCCAAAACATAGCAGCCATAAATTTAAATTCTTTAATGAACCACTGCCAATGTCAATGCAGACAGAAAGGAAGGGTACAGAGTGCTGCAGTGCACACACACAGCAGATGCTTTCTGTTGTGTGTTTAACAATTTAAGGCCAATAAAATACCTTAATAGAGGCTGACTAACTCCAGAAGACTCCAGATGGACAGTGATTAGTTATGACCCTAGTGAGACCACATCTGAAGTATTGTGTCCAGTTCTGGACTCCTCAGTTCAAGAGGGACAACAAAATACTTGAGAGAGTCCAATGGAGGGTAGGAGGATTGGCGAAGGGACCTGAACATCTCTTTAATCAGGAAAGGCTGAGACCTGGGGTTATTTAGTGTGGGTAAGACTGAGAGGGGATCTTATCAATCTTTACAAATATCTGAAGGGTGGGTTTCAAGTAGTCAGTCAAGTAGGGACAGTCTCTCTTCAGTGGTTCCTTTGGGTAAGGGGCAATGGACACAAACTGGAACACAAAGTTCCATCTCAATATGAGAAAAAAAATCCTGTGAGATTGATAGAGCACTGGAACAGGCTGCCCAGGGAGGTTGTGAAGAGACTTCAGCTCTAACCAGGGTGGTTGGACTCAATGACCTCCAGTGGTCCCTTACAATCCCTACCATTCTATGAGTGTAACTAAATCCATAGTGTTATTTTCTTTTAATTATTAATTTGCTTTTTTTTTTTGCATATTCCATCTCGGAAAGAAGAATAATGTATGCTGGAGCCCATATCAGAGGGGCTGCTGTGTGGTACAGGAGCTGAACTCACACCCACTCAGTGAGAAGGGTTACAAGCCTGGGTACTAGTGAGAGAGAGGAAGAAGGGGAATAGGAATAAGCCTGTACTGTAGGAATTAGTCCCAATCACCAGCATGGTTTGAAAATTTCATAACTGGGTAAGATGTATCACCTTTAAAAACAACTTTGGAAGCTCCCCAGTGCTATACCTAATTGGTGCTATTAACCATTGTGGGTGGTTTAACCCCTCAGGACATTGTTCTGGCACCTTTGCTAACTTTACTGTCAGAGTGGTCCCTCTTCTGTGGTAGTAAAACCAGCAGAAAGGGGACCTAGGATCTGGGGTTCCCTTTAAATGTATGACAGAAAGACTTCTATAAAATGGACAGAACCTTAATAGTTCAACAATTAAACATGCAATTAAAGATTAAATGTATAATCCCAAAGCAGAAAGGCTAGAGAAAGGCAGAAGCTATGTGTGAGTAGGCCTGTCAGATAAGAAAGCTCTGCAGAGAGGAGAACTAGCCTCACTGCAACATGAAGTATTTGACAATGTTGTTGCCCTTCTGCCTTGTTGCCAAATATATGTATGAGTTCAGGTGCAAGCCTAATAGTTCTGGATCTCCATTGCAGGCCCTGAGTCCTGCTGACAGAAAGCGTGTCCCTTCTCATTCAGACAATGCTTTATAATCTTATCCTCTTTCCACAACTTACAATGCCACTGGCTCTGGATTTCATATAAATAACCCTTGAGTCATTTCCCAGATTTTTCTTTCAACGAGATGGCAAATGCTGACAGCAAAGCCACTTGTTACTGGAGCTTTGGGTTGTCGAAGACTAAATGTAACCTCACTCTTCTCCTAAGAGCAAACATTATTGGTAGTTTTCTGCAACAGCAGTTTGTACAACTCCTGGGATAAAATTAAGGTTTCTTAAAGAGAGTGGGTTACTCTAATTTTCAATTCATAAGATACTTTTCAGGAGCTTTAATTTTTTTGCAGTGTGTCTGTATGCTGAGAGGCAGGACAGTCTGCTCTTTTGAAGGACCTGCTTGATAGCTACTGCCACTTACTACTGCAGAGCTTTGCTGCTCTGTGAGAGGTGGGGTGGAGAAACTTGTGTTGTTATGGGGGAACCTGTAGCTGTGGGGACTGAGGACTAAATTTTGGGTTGTGCACAAAACTCACTGAAAGCTTGTAGTCATGATGTTGAAGTTCTCTGACGATGAAATTTAGTGGAAACAAAACTGCAACTGGGAAGTAGGTGGATATTGTTTGGGTAATTTTTTTCCAATAGTCTTTCAAGGAGGATTCAGTTTTACTTGTCTATATTGTGGCTCACTATCATTGTCTTGTGACTGTGGACACAGTAAGCCAACTTATACAGTATCAGTGTAGTTCCTGTAGAATTCTATTAAAGAGGTCTGTCTACACCAGCACTTTTTTCTGGGTAGGGTTTAGGAAAACTCTTTCCTCACACAAAAATGTCTTGGCTCTCCTGTATCTTTAGTCCATATGGAGTGTTTTCATCAAAGCTTCTGCTGCATTGAAAACTTGCATCACATGTGGAGTCTGTAACTGTGGTGAGAGCTCGTTACAAAAAGAGTGCTGCCTACAGTGTCAGTGGTTTTGTGAGACAACTCTTAATAATTAAAAGCCCTTTTCATTTTGAAAAATATGGGGATGAACAAGCAGAACTGCAGACCCCATTTGCTTATCATGCCCCAGCTTTCACTGGGAAGCAGAAGCAAAGACTCTATACCTGCAAAACTCGTGACACTGAGATAGCTACGTATTTTCCCTCTCCTGAATTTCCACACTAAGGGAGTGCGTGGCCCTTTGGGATCAATCACCTAAATGATACAATGGAAGCCTGATGCCTCACATCCAAGTCCTCTAGCTCCCTGCTGGTGGAAACAAGTCACATATGAAGGCAAAAAAACCACCAAAACACAAAGAACAATTATAGACCTTTGCTGGATTTTTGACGCTGGAAAGACCCAATTGAAATTTCTCATCCAACTGTCCTGAAAAGAGGAAAAACACTTATGGTAAAGATTCATGATATGAGAGCCTGATAGGATCTGCCGTTTCCATAGAGCTGGGTCCTAGATTTCCCTTTAATGTAATTAAGCCTGAAGATTTATGAATACAACAGGCCAGAACTTGATCCATGTTCATTTTCAATTACTGCAGTGAAAGGCCTCCATCCAGATGTCTCTATTTACAGCATTCACACAGGCAGGAATGAGCGCCGGGGGGGGAGGGACCGCAAATTGTCACACTTGTTAATTCTTCACTGAGGACACTCAGCAGAGGTCTTGGCTTTGACCCTGTAACAAAAGGCAGGGGTCCACTGGAGCAAGTGCATCAATGATGAGGGGGCTGACCTGCCGACCTGCCGGGGTCACTCCCTCTGCTTTGTAGGTATTTGGGTAATAATGGAGGTTCATTCCTTATTTTTATTTCTGTTACAGTGCTGGGGCATGGAAAGAAAGAGAGGAGCTCTGATGTGAAAGACAAACATACATAATGAGAGGATCAAGCTTCCCCTGGCAACAGTAACCACTATGAAATGCTACAGGGGAAATACACAGTACTTAGTGACCCACATAATCAGGCCTATTTTAGCAGCATTGTTTTATTTTTCTTTTGAAGCCTTCCGTTTTTTTTTTCTTTTTTCTTTTTCTTTTTCTTTTTTTTTTTCATGTTCCCAGATCCATAATTTAGTTTGATGAGCAATATTTGAGAATAATGTCTTGCCTCTGTTACTGGACATAGCCTGAAGCACTAGGTAGGCTTATAATCACATGTGATGGTTGGTACAATCCAACCGTTATACTGTCTATATGTGTTTTTATCGAAGTTCTTCAAGGCTCCTGACAGACTCATGCTAGATGCTTTTTTCCTATAAAAAAATGCTTCAAGAAAAGTAACTGGTGTCACTGTAAAAAGAAAGTGTACCTTTCAAATATCTACACAGAGCTCAGTGCTTTGTTCATTTTCAATAAATCTAGTGAAACATTGTCCTAAAAGCAGCACTTTCTCTCTTATAATGGCATTTCTATTTTCACAGCAGAAGGAACAAGGCTGTTACAGCATAATATTGTTTTCACTGAACTGTAATTGCATGTCATAAATTAAATATCTTCATTAGAGCAAACCTTATACAAATTTTCCAAAAGGCTAGATTATTTCTTGAAATAGAAGAAAACGTTCCACTCCATTAGCATTTCAAAGAGCTTTATTTCTTTTGCCTTCTGAAGCTGTACCTTTTTGGCTTGCAGATAGGTTTAGAGGTTTTAAAGGGATTTGAATAAACTTTGCCAATGTGGAATTATGAGCAAAACCAGAAGCCCAAAACACTCTTTCTACTTTCAGGCAGAGAATAAATCTGCGCAAATACTGCCTGGGAATAGCTGCTATACAAAACTTCAGAAAGAAAACAAAAAAGGGGGAACTAACACCTGAAGCTATGAAAAAAAAATGTCATTTTTTTTTTAATAATTTATCAGGATGAAATTAAGAAGCTTCTAAAATAAATAATTGAGGGCAATCTGGGAAGAGTCAGTGACACTAATTAGGATAGGCATGTTGTAATCTGTGTAATATAAGATAAAATCCTGCTCAGTTGGCTTCAGAGCTAGGATTTGAATACGACTAATACTTGCCTATTGCTCTCACTTGTCCCAACCCCTGCAATCACTCTGAGGAAAACCAAGGAAGGTGGCTACAGGTTATCAGGGAGGACCTGGTGTTTCAAAAGTCTGATCAATAATAAAGAGAAAAACAGATAAAAGTATTTTATTAAAAGAAAATTCAATATTTTTACTGTTGTTTATGACTAGAGTGAGAAGATCAGCATCCTCAATGGCAAAACTTTTGTTAAACTCAAATTGACCCAAGTCATTGTGGTAAAAGGATCAGAGTGAGTTGGTAAGCGGGAATGAGAAATTAAACATCTTTCTTCTCATTAACCATCCATGGGAAGGATTGGACTGATCCCAACCACTCTTTCCAGCCACAATTTGCAATTTTAATAAGAAACAACCATTTTACTGCCACAAAGAAAGATAATTATATATTTTACGATTTAATATGTGAAGTTGAAGGTATGTGACTTTATCATCCTGCACTCATCTGTTCAATTCTTGTTTCTCTTATGATCAGTAAAAAGGGTCAGTGAGTGATGGCAATGCTTTCCACAGTCTTTAATAACCTCTGATCATGTCTTACAGAGTACCTTGTGCTGACCTACTGGCAACTGGGCCAGTGCAGAGCATTTCAGAAAACCCCGCCTGTAATGACTTGTTATCATTGCAAGTGTAGGCAAGTTGTTCTAAGTATGTACTTGCAGTTTCCATGCCATCTTGCTCAGCTGGTGCTTACATTTTGTTTTGTTCTGTGTAAGTCATCCTGAAGAAACTTTGAGAATTTAATGTAAGAATACTACTTCCATATTTTTAGTTATTTCTAATTAAAAAGCACTGACAGAAAAATGATGAAAGAAACTGCTAGTTTGAATGAAAATTGTAATATGAACATGCTGGAAAAGAAAGTAGATGCATGCTATTTTTATAAAATTTATTTTCCTAGAGAATACCTTCACATTAATATAATAATTAAATGTTATTACATCTTGAACACAGTAAGTTGAAAGCATTAAAAATTCACCTTTCTTCCCTCAGGGAGAAGAGACTTTCTCAAGCAGAGAACTAAGGTAGCATAGATCAATCTCTCCTTTAATGGAATAGGGATTTGAAGCCCACTGTGTAGACCACAGCTAGCAAATTACATGGCATTGTTGAAACAGCCTAGAGGCTGCTCTGTCCCTGAGGTTCACTTGTGTTCTACTAGGTTATCACAGAGGCATGGCCATGCTGAGCTCGACAGATATGTGCTGAATTAAATCAGTCATTACTGTTTCTTCTTCATCAGTTAATGGTAGTCTCAGATCCCAGGATTTCGAAATATATGTTCCAAGATTTGTTTTTCACAACATTGTTTATTAGGTCCTGAATATGAAATACAACTATGTTGTAATTTTAAGAAATACTTTGTGGAATCTTATCAACCTCCTTTCATGACACTCTGAGACACTTCAGTTTTGTTTTTTTTTAATACTATTTAAGTAGCTTTACAAAGGTTTTGTTCTGAAACATATTGCCCCAGTGCACTAGAATTTTAAATGCTGTTATAGGTAACATAGTCAGTTTTCTCTTAACCCTGCATGGGACAGGAGTTTTGAGGCAGGGTTTTCAGGGTTAAAAATGCAAAAGTAACAGTTTGAAAAAAAGCTTGTCACTTGACTAAAACTTAGCAGAAGAGTAACATGGGTGGGTGCTAACTTGTGAATGCAGTTGTTGCAGATGGCAGGTAATGTAGCTGACAAGCGTGATATTGCTTCTGGATTTATATAGTTTGGGTGACAAAAGGAGTTGAGAAATTTGGATGTTTATGGTCCTGGTCTCTCCCTCATATGCAGTTTACCTGTCAGAGGGCAGCATCACATACCTGACAGCTCTTCAAAGGGAGAAACTGGTTCCTCTGTCTCCTCCATTCACATAGAGAATGGGTTTTTGGGGACTTCTGTGGTACTAATTTAACTTACCTATGCCCTTATGGAGGGCTCTGGATTTGATTTTGAGTCTTCAGGGAAGACTGTGGTAAAAACAGGGAAGGTGTGGCTAAGGCGTGAAAACAAGGAAGACTTCTGTTACCTCTCCTCCTGGTCTCTGAGGATATACTATTACAGCTGGTGCCCTCACCAATATTCTTTTCCATGGTAAACCTGGCTGCAGTGGTCAGGAGTTTGAGATCTAGCCAGGTTTTATGCATGGGCTTAACTTGGATTTAGTTGGCTGAACAGTGGGAACACTCTTGATACAGATGGGGATGCACACATCCTTTACAGGTTCAAAACCAAAGCTGATGTGTCTGTGATTGCATCTCCTCCTTACACCGTTGAATTTGCCACTTGGCAAAATGACCTGAGATGATGTAAGCTGTTTTATTAATAAAACATAATCTTCCCCTTTCCCTCATGTCCTCTTGAATTCTGCTCCAAGGATGACTTAGTTCATCCAAGATAATCTCAGCAATGAGATCTGGTTACTTTACTCTTCTTGGAAAGATAGTAAAGGCCTGAGAGTGGTAAGAAATAAGGATTTACAGCTGACACCTCTGACTAATGCCAGTACACTTCCTGTTTTCCAAGTACTCCTCTTTCTTTATTAACCACAAACAATAATGGTATCTTGAAATTTCATATGCTGGAAAATTGTGATCTGTTTTACACAATCTTAGTTTCTTGTTATTGTTATTTATCCTTTAAACAACCAGGCTTTATGCCTTTAATCGTATTTGTTGGCCTTTGTCAGGCCTCAAGAGTGTGCATTCCTCCTTTCGTTTATAATTTACAAGATGAGCTCATACCCTTGCAGAAAGTACCTGAGAAGAAACACTTGGCTGCCATTGACACTGTGCTGATAATATTCAGGTAGACATTTATTTTTTTGTTCTCACTGTACCATGCCTCTCCCTGAAGATTTTGAACATTTTGTCTTGAGGAACAAAATGGATTGTAAAAAAATGGATGCAATGCAGAAGGTTAAGATACGCTTATGAAATCCTTTGAAGTGACAGTAAAGACACACACTTTGTTTTCTCAAAAAATTCAGACCAAGTTATCTGCTATGAGAAGTATAAATAGCTGCCTATTATAGTGTAGATGAGAGATGTGTTGTTTTCAGAGGGACAAGGGAAATCTTAAACTTACCAGCAGCTTAATATGGCAGCTCAATTGGTCATTTCAGGAAAATATTTTGAAGCAATTTATATTAGAGAACTTTAAAAAGTGAGTGTGAGCTTGAAGATTTTATTCTCTTACTGTCTCAAAGTATCCTGAAAACCATGATGCTTCTTCTAAACCTCTTTAAAATAACCTGAAATCCAGTGTCACGAAAACATTAAGTGTTCTCCTAAACTCTATAGTGAGTGGTACAGTGATGTGGAGGACTGATCAGTCTTTCTCTTAAGTATTTTATTTTTTTCTGATTTAGATGAGCAGTGCTTGTTTGCTTATTCTTTTCCAAAATGTGGTGGGTTTGTTTAAATTAAAAATACCTGATACAGTAGGTAGAACCACAAGTACTCTCATTAGCATTTAGGGCTGTTAATGTAATATAATTGCTGTCATGAGGATGGTTTAGGGTGTCCTCTGAATAGGTCCAGCACTCTTGTTGTCACGTTGGTGTGTTAAAGATACCAGTGCTCTCTTCTATATTCAGTTGTTTTATGAAAGAGCTAGAAAATTAAAGTAATTAAAGCTGAAAATCCCCAATGCAACTGAGATACTGTTGATCTCTTGTATTTTGTTTTTCTCCTCATGGGTTTGATAAATGGAGTACTCTCCACATCAGTTAAAATTTCAAACTGCATGTTTTGCTATGAGCTTTCAAACACAGTTGATTTGTTGCCTTGGTAACAAATCCAGATGTGGCACTCATCTGTGTATTTTACTGAATTATGTGGAACACTCTGAGGACAAACAAGGGAGACTGTGCTTAGTGAAAATATATGCTATGGTGTCCCAGAGCGTTACTAGGGAAAGAAAATATTGTACTCCTTGTCATTTGGATTCGTCTGGAAGTGAAACAGAAGCTTGGCATTAAGACATGAGCCTGTCTGATTTCCATTATCTTTAGATGACCTAGGATTGTTTTGCTTAAAAAGTAATTGCCTTGCTTATTGATTAAAGCCTTGTGACTACAATGTTTCAACAGAGGAGAAATTCAAGCAGAGGAAAGAACAGGATTGGCTGCTGCTACAGAAAACGAACATTAGTTTGTGTCTTTTTATCTCTGGCAACTTTAATCTTGGAACTGTTTTTCTAAATGTGATGTACTTTAAAATGTATGCTCCTGAACTACAAAGCTCAGCTTGCTGATGGAATTGATACAACTATTGATAATAATTTTGCACATGTGTATTAGTACAGGAATATACCTTCCTGGAAGACCTACTGCATTTTCTAGGTAGTAATTAATCTGGCAAACAAAAGTGCCAATAGTTTGCCAATAAAGGATTTAATGAGGAAAAGAAAACACAGGGCCCTGCCATACATAACTAACCTGCTCTGTGCTGTGTAAGTACCCAAGATTCAATACAATACATATTTAGAAAACATTAAAAAAAATTTTCATATTTAATGACATTAGAAATTAAAGTACTTGTCACAATGCAAATACATTTTATCCCTAACGTACCCAAAATTGTATTTGATTTCAGTGGGTGATTTTTGCAGTATCCAATCAAATTGTTCTCCTACCACCTGACTTCTCATCGAACAAAAAGTAAGGTGACCTAAAGGGGGTACAATAATTTCTCATAATTTTCCTGAATCGCTTAAGAACAATCAGGATTTAGCAGCTAGGGTGGTGTTTGTGGTGACTGTGGTCTCAGGCTCCCTCTCTGGGCTGAGATTGCCCCTGCTACAAGCCTCTTCACCTCTGCCCTGGCTTTGAGAGCAGAGTTGAGACTTTCTTACTTTAGAAAGTGGGTGGGACTGGAGGAGGCAGCACGCTGAGCTTGATTTTACGTAAAGAGCTGGCAGCAGTTCTGGATTCACTGAAGTCAGTGAGAGTATTGCCATGGACTTAGGTAGGGTCAGGATTTTGTGTAATAGGGGGCATATGTAAGCAAGTCCATAAATGCTATCCCAAGCCAGATCTGAAGGAAGCTGCTGAAAAGTTCCCTGTTGTGGAAATGTTCAACAGAATGCAGTTTTCTGGGCAGGAATAAGACAGATAAATACTCAAAGTGATAAGGGACTGCAGCTGAAGAAATTGGAAATAGTTTCTAAAAGCCCAACCCACCTCTCATTGTGCATCTTCTCAGACAATAATAGAAATGCTGGCTCCTAATATTTAAAGTTCTTGCACTCCAAAATGATTTAACAAAATCTGAAGGTTGAAAAAAATCCATTTTACCTTATCATCACTAAAAGAATAACTAAATTTGGGAGGCAATCTCATTAATAGTGGTGGGAGGGCTTAAAAAATATTATGAGTGTAACAATAGATGTTCTGAAATATTTGGAATTACAGACTTTTCCCTTGGATGCTTCAGGTCAAATCCTGTCTCTTCTGTGTTCTTTGGTACTTGTGGGGACTGTAGCACACCTTTGGTGTGACCAGAGTAACCTGGAGGATGATCCTGGTAGTGTTGTCTCTGTCTCCTCAGTAGTTTTGCTTCCTGTATTGGTGGTTTAGATGTGGATTTGTACATCTATGATGATAACTCTTCTATACAGTAGCTGAGAGACATATTGAGAATGCACTGTATAATCAACATGGACTCTCTGAATTATCTTCCATTTTTAAAGTCATTTGTTTGACTTAACAATGGTGTGTTTGAGAGGCTCCATAAGGTAATACTAAATTTTCAAAAAGCACACATCTGTCAGCTCTTGACAGCGATGAATCTTAAGTAGGTATGCAAGTTATTTATGGGTATCAAAGTGATGTTCCTATTGTAGATCAGGAGTCATAGTGTGCTTCCCTCCTCTCCTGCTTTCCCCCTTGCAGTGCTGTAAATCTAACTTCTGCCCATCCTATTGTTCGAAGAAAAGCAGCCATATTGTGCTGATTGCTATTAAATTAAAGCAGAAAGGGAGGGAAACAAATGCGGAAGCCAATCTTGCCAGCAGGGATACCACTATCTTTTATTTTGCCTTTTGGGGGTCACAAAGTCATGGCAGGCAGCTGACCTCTGATAACCTTTTCAGTGCCACAGCATGCAGTTTCTTTCGGAAGAACTTAATTAAACACAACTGAAGTTCCTGGCTAACATTTGTTCCTGAAAGGAGTTGTCTTTGATTGGTGTTTTCTGCTGAAGGGACAACAGAGATGATGCTTTTGTTCTGAGGAGAAAAGTTAGCATATGTTAGTTAAGGATTTGTGGTTTCCTATAGTGGTGCTGGGTCTTTCTGAAGATTCACCGGGGTTCTTAGCTAGCACCAAAGCCCCATCACAGTAGAGGAAAAGCACAACAACTAACTTTAAAACTAATTTCAAATGAGGCTACACCTACTTATTGAATGTGATGTGTAGTTTGGTCCAAGGTGAATAAAATTGTATTCTTACAGAGCTGGTGATGTAACTGAGGTAGTCTATGTCCTTGATATGAACCATGAAGTATGGAACATGTATCCATCAAAGCTTCACTGTAAGCCCAAGTAAGATTAGAGCAGGATGAGATTTATGTAGTTCATTTCATGTGGAAATATACTTGCAAGACAGGAAATGATAAGCAGTGCTCATGGTATAGGATATAAATCCAGACCACTGATTGAATGTAGACGTCACCTGCCAGGTGAAGTGTTATAAGGCTCTTTTAATTGCAGAAATGTCTAGACTTAATTAATCTTCCGTATGCTTTTTTTTTTTTTGTTTTATCATATTGGTTTTTTGTAAGTAGAATCAATGACAGAACATTTTGCTGGAGATAAAAGCTGTTTATGTCTCTTGGACAGGGAACTAGATTCTGTACTTACTGAACTTCTTTGAAACAGGAAACATTACTGACAGGTCCCTAGGTCTAATTGAGCATCTATTTGAGTCTTTGATGGAGGCAAACTTAGAATTTATCTTTACTGCACTAACATCAGTCAGAGGGAGCACCTTTCATTTTCTCAGGAGTACAGGATGGGAGTTGGCAGCACACAGGTCACCGGTTTGGCCAGGAAAGGAGGTCCAGCTTTCTGAGAGGAGGAGTGATGTCCTGATAGAGGGGCAGCACTCATTAGCTTCTACCTGCTGTCTTAACACAAGAGTTTGTAATGTCTTTGTTTCTTGGGGCAAACCATATGGCAACTGTGTCAGCTGAGGTCCTCTTCTGCTGGTAGTCTTTTCTCACTTTGACGGGAGCTCCCTGTGAGCTTGGGGAGCAGACGAGCGTGGAAGCCACTCCTGCAGTTGAGATAGTCCTGGTTGTTGCCTTGGGAGGTGAAGTGGCACTGCTTCATTGAGGGCAGTGGGATGGAGTGTGGGAAGAGATTGGGCAAAGGAATACTAGACCCCATGGGATACTACTTCTCCTTTGCTAAAGAAACACCTGCCTTAGCAAATCCCAGCTAAGCAAAAATTTTCCTATTACTTGTTCTTCAGTTTTCTCTTCCTATTTTTGTCCCTGATCCTTGATATTTTATGTCTTAGTCTGGCAGAAGAGATGTGTGGATGATGTTTGCTGAGACTGTCTCACCTTCCTCAGAGTTAGTGTCCCTGAGCAGGTTGGAAGGTATGGAAAGTATCTGTTTTGAGGGCTGGGGCAACACCAAGCAGAAATGATGCAGTCAAAACTGCCAGGAAAGATCAGGTTACTAATTCATTATAGAGGGAATGCTTCCTGGTAACTGTAAAATGAGCTTCCATGCTCTCTCATTTCTAGCATCTAATTTGCTAGGTGATTTCATTTATTAGCATACATTCGAGTGTGTGGGCACTTGTATGGCTCTTTCTTTAAGAAACAAAAACATTAACCCTCTAGTACACCACCTGTTTGCACTTCATTGTCAACTCTGAGGGGTTATTTTATTGGCTTCATTGTTTCACTTTTCATTAACTTTTTTCTTTATTAACATGCAGGCTGCAATCAGATTCCTTTTTGCTAGAAATGGACTTTGTTTGTCATTAATCCCATACTTCTGGCTGTATTTATTTATTTAAAAGAAATAAAGCTTTTCTTTTGTATCTAGTCTTTATATCTACCCTGGTCTGTGTCTCTGTCATAGTGGCTTTCCAAATGTACTTGATTTAGCTTTTCAATGTGTAATTAATGCCAAACCAGTTAATTGCTTTACAAGTGTCTAAAATTCCCTCGTTTCATTTCTATTCATTTATCAACCTTCATTATACAACCACTGTTCCACATAAACACAAATGATTATTAATGAATGTCTAATGTTGTATTCATTAGAAAATCAGGTTAATGGCTAGTAATGAATATCTGAACTACTTGATACTTTCAGGTATGTTTTTGCTGGTTGTTTTGTTTTTTAGTTGTTTGGTTGGGTTTTTTTCCTCTTGTTGATTACAATGCTTCTTGAATCTACAAAGAAATCATACCTGTGTGTTAGGCCAACTGAAACATGATGATGTCAAACCTTTACAAAAACCATGACCATCCCCACATTGCAGATACTTTCTCTTTAGGCAGAATATTTGACAAAGACAGATAACCTGTAACTGCCAATTTATCCTTAGGGGATATCTACTTAAGGGGATTACTCATGTTCTTAAAACCATTTAAGGCTACTGAAGGTGTCAAAGATCATTCCTAGATGCCTTTCTACAATCATAAGAGATTTGATTATGCAGGATTACTGTCTGTATCTGGCACATATGGAGACATACAGTAATTCTAATGAATAGCATATTTCTCATTGTGGGAGCATGTGGTGCAAACTCTTAATGCTTCCACCTTGTTTTACAAACCATTAATGTTCAAGACAGGTAAGCACTCACATTGAAAGCAGTGATATGTTTTCTGCCAGCTAAAGTTTGACAAGATAATACTATTTCACATGCTTTTATATATCCATGTGTGTTAAAGGTAAAAGGGAAAAGACCAGCTCTTATGTAATTATACCACAAATCCCTGGCTGCTGTATATTTTCTCATCCCATGAGAATCATCTGCCCTCATGATCTTCTAAAGCAACACTGGAAGAACACATCTGTACAGATGCAACCCCTGTTCTGATAGCTGATGCTGTGTGATTTTCTAGGAAGTGATCCACTTTAGAGTAGTTTTGGCCATGGAAAAACAGTTCTGCACTATATTTGCCTTTAAAAAATTCCTTTCTAGTTAACTACATTCTTTTGTTCTTACCACAGGTATTACATATGAACTTCTGGTTTCTATAATGTAAATTATATTAATTCATTAACATCATTGGTATTTTCTACCCCAGCTATGGCTGTATTTCAATGCAAGAAGCAATTCCTAGATGTTTGTTATGGTGAAATAGTTTTAAATGGTGTATTTTGATTTATAAGGGTTCAGCAACCTGATTATGATAGATTATCCAAATGCAAATGTGTATATAAGCCTCTCTGTGTAGTGTCTTTCTGCAGATATTAAGAGATAATACTGTATAATATCCCTTGTCTTGCTTTTTAAGGTCCTGTCTGCCAAAAATATTTAGTTATTTGAAGTTATATATCCATAGAAACTAGGCTATATTTCATATTTTGTTTTATTAAGCACTGGCTTCATCTTTGTTTGCTATCGCTTCTGCCATGGTAACATGAAGGCCTGGAGATCCTAGGAGCATTTGAGCTGGAGCTATAGATCTTCTGAGGGCTCAGGAAAGAAAATATCTTGTAGTGTTTGCATTGATATCCATCAACAGACTTCCTGTTTTGCCTCATTAGACCTGTAAGGGACTTCACAAATATTGAACAATAATGGTGATGAACATGGTCCTACTGGACACCTCAAGCACAATGGCTCTTTACAGTTATAAAGAAATTACTCCTTATTGTGAACTAAACCTTGAAAGAACGCATTTGTCATAATTATAAATGATGTGAAATAGTCCCCAGAGTGACTGTGCAGACTGATGTTTGTCAGATGTTGTAGATAATTAAAAAACCAAACCAAACAATACAGTTAAAATGTGATCCTTTATAATGTTCCTGTCAAATTAAAACATGAAATAAGGTGAGAGAATTTATGCAATGAAAAACAATAAATTGTATTTATTACTTAATGAAAATTTAAGTGGCAGTGCTGCATCAGAGGACATGATCTGCTCCCAGTTAATGTTTGTAGTTACATAGCAGCCACGGTTAGGATTAGGGTCTTATATCATCATAGCAGCTAAGTATGCTTTACATACGTTGTCTGATCTCTTGCAGGAGTAATTAATAGTGCTTATGGCTAGAAGCACTATTGCACAACTATAATGAAAGTGCCAAAATGTAGGCATGTGCTGCAGTTGCTCATTAGGTGGAGAGTTGAAATGGCTGCTAGATACAATATGAAAGAATGTTGTGGTACCTCTGGACAGGTCTTTTGTGGCTGTCTTTAGAACATGTATATGATGTGTTCCTGGGTTTGGACTGGAAAGGGAAAGGCAAGCAATTAATATTGGCATAAGGCTTTAACCTGCTGTGATTATAATAGTGACTTGTCCCAGGTATCTGATTTTAATTATTTGCAGTTATTTCAAGCAGGGCAAGAATGTCAAGCAATACATGACAGGGAAATCTCATGTTCTGCCTTTTCTTTGGTCTTAGGGAATGGAAATTGCAGTTCAGGCAGTCTGGTTTAAAATGCTATCTAGCCCTAGATGATTTAACTTCTAGTAAATTACCAGTTGAGTATTTGATTTCAGAAACTGTTTACTAGAGTGACATGAACAGAGTTAAGAAGCCAAATAAGGAAATCTGACAATACAGATACAATCTGATAATGACAATCACCCTGCCATACTACAAACCTTCATGAGGCAAGACTAAAATATGAGTTAAAATTTCTGTTGTGCCACCCGAGAGTCTTAGATCTATTATAACTTTGAAACATCTTTTTGAAATCTCATCTAGAAGTAATGAGCTCAGTCTGCAAAAACAATTAGAATAAGCTAAACTACTTTTCTGCAGACTGACCCTGGAGGTATTAAAAAACATACAGAAGTGGTGCTGAGGGATATGGTTTAGTGGTGACATGGTAGTGAAGGTTTAACAGTTGATCTTGGTGATCTTAAGGGTCTCTTCCAACCGAAACAATTTATTATTTCCTATTTCACTTTCCTACCAGCACCTGTCCTCCATTCATGGAGGATTGCTTGGCTCTTCAGTGCTCTTCATTGACAACTATCCTGACCACCAACATGTATTTTTGACCCTTTCATCCTGCTGCAAGGAGGATAAAGATCCCCAGCAGCAGAAAGTGTAACCTGTAAATGATAGGCATCATACATGCTTAGTAATTCAGTATCATTGCTGGCAGCTGGGGAAGTGTTGATGGGGGCAGGTAAGGCTGAGATACCAGGGCACTGCCAAGTCAAAGACTTGGATTCCTGAACTGAGGGACACAGCTTGGCGCATAGCACAGGGGAGTCATGGAATAGCAGAGCTCATTGCTGCCAGATAAGTCAGACCTACGAGATGAGAGCAAGAAAACATCCAATGGGAAACACCAACCTAGACCTTTCTTTTCCACTCACAAAGTTGACCATTTAAAAAATCTTTTTATTGTCACATCAGTCATATATCACATATCCAAGAATTCCCATCGTAACTTAGGATGTATTTTTGCTTATTTTTTGAGTATACTTAATTTCAACTGCAGTTTTTAGGAATTTCTATTCTGATCAGGCTTGGAAAAAGGGTTATGTTGTTGGATAGCTCTTGATCTTCTAACTGATTAAATAAACCCTTTTCCACACACACAAGGATTATAAAGCAATACAAAATGGTAACAAATAAAACCTTGTTTGGTGTAATCTTTAGTACTGTTTCTAGTACTATCACCTTTTGTTTTTAATATGTTGTTCAGATGACTGTGAAGAATATTTTTGGAACACAGATTTTGAAGCATTGATTTTATTATTCATCTGCTGTGTAAGAATCAAAATCAGCTTTATAGGCGCAATTTTCTCTTCACTAGAGGTACAAAGGACAAAAATTACAAGAATAATTTCATCTTTCTCTTTCAAATAAAAATAAAAAGATTAGTTCATCAAGGAAATTGCTGACCTGTTACATTTTTCCATTCATTTGCTAATTATCCCCTTTTTTTAGTGAATGAAGCTCAAGCCTGGTGATTTTTTCCTCCAATGTGTACATGTATATCTGGTAAATTAATGTCAGTATGCTGGGGAAGATGGTAGCCATAGGCCAGGGCTTTCCGTTGCCATGGATCCATTGCAGACCTCTCTGATTGTAGCTTGTTAGGGCTTTGTTTAAACAAGTAGGAACTAGGGGGAAAAAAAAATGCAGCTATTTCTGTCATTTACATTTTAACTGTTCTAATTGTCATAATTTCCTTTCTATTTACAATGAATGGTTAAGGGAGTAAGCCTTCAGTGGTGACCACTGCACTCTTCAAATTCAGGCCACACACTCTATCCATGTTTTTTTCCTTATGCTGTTCTGACACTGAAAGAATTTTATCTTGCCTCAGTCTGCCTGTGGGAGACAACATGCTGTAGCTTAAATACATACATATTTATCACCTATAAACTATTGTGTGAGAAGTGACAGCACTTTGAGCATTATTTTTAGAAAATGCTGCTCAATTCCAGCATGCTCTCTGATTTGATCAACTTTGACACTTGTTTGAATTCACCAGAGTGCTGTTTGTATTGACACCAGGTTTATGCTGAACACAAGTTGCTGCATGTGAAGAGCCATGACCACTTCTCTGAGTGCAGTAGTGGGTACCTGCCTGTGTTGTAGCCACTGCTGTTGTGCCAGTGTGGGGGATGGTCATGGTGGCAAAATGTCAATGGGCATCTGGCCTTGTATGGATAGTAATAAAGCATCTGTGTCTGAATGTGTCCCCAAGTATGGTTTTCCCATGGGGTCCACAGAGAAAAATGAGAGATGTGTGAAATTCTTCACAGGTTTGAAGAACCAGAGTTTTGTACACAGTCTGCTGCTGGAGTTGTACCTCCACCAGATGATGAGTGTTATCTCTGCATACTTCTTCTCTGTGTTCCTGTCAACTATGCCTATGCAGAAATGCTTTGCATCTCTCTCTAAAACCACCTCCTATATGAACAGAGAATTAGTGTGTATCAGAAGAGCTGCTAGTCCTTTTTACCCTACTAAATGAAGACTAAGAGTGATGTACATCCAGTTTACTGTTACATTAAAATCCTTATTTACTCATCAAGTGGGTTTATTTCCTTAATATAGATTAATTCAGTTTGTTTCTAAATCTGAGAGTGGTATTTTAACCTGAGGATGAGTATCGTTGATTTTGCTGTGGTTGTGACACTTACAAGCAATATTTAATAATGGTGCCAAGATAAAGGCAGCAGTTATTATCCACTGTATTACGATACAATTCATAACGGTGTTAATAATAAAAGCCAGTTTGTTGGCTGGCTTTTATTTACTCAAGTCTGAGTGAATTAGAAAGTGGGATTCAATCTTTCCTTCCTTTTGTTAGCAGTAACATGCAAATCACTCAATGACAGCATCTAACCTTTTTAGGATTATATGTAACCCAAAAGACTCAGTCTGGCCACAGAAAATTGTCCAATGAAGTATCCCAACACTGTAGAAAGCAGAGAAAGTGTTAGGGCTACAGTTACCCTATTTTTCTTATGGCAGTCCAGACTGTAGTTATCTTCTGCATTTTTAAGCCATGAAGTTTTAAGGGCAGAAGGCAGGATGCAAAGCTGATGGAGTAGCTGACAAACCATCTTATAAGATACTATTCCGCCACCTTTAGCAAACATCACTGTTAATGTTACTTGTGATGGTACTGAGGAAGTAGCTGTTTCTGGCCTCTTGGTTTTGGTGTTCCTTTGGCCATGCACCTTTTTTTCCTGCTTGTGTTATCTATTTAGATTCTGAGGGCTTTGGAGCAGGAACAGTAACTTGTTTTCTGCACATGGTAGATCTCGGTTGTTCTTGTCCCTCAAGCTGTACAGTTGTAAAAGTTGTAGTCACAAAGATGACAACCTGTCTGGGAGGGAAAGGAGATGGACTGGTAAAGTTTAGCCTAAGGAATTACCTAGTCAACATTTGCCTATACTACTCCAAATCACTATATCCAGGGGACTCATGCTTTTATTTGGCCGATATATGGCCAAATAAAGATTATTCCCCACTTGCATTTTTTTTTCCTTTCCTTGTATTATTTACAGAATCCAAGAATTTGTAGCACCTTCTTCATGTTTCATTTTCTTCTGCTATAAATGGCTCTTAGCAAGACATAATTTTCTTCTTCCAGATGTCAAGGCTTACAAAAGCAAAGTCCAGTCTTACAGCTTTGAGGTATGCAGTGTGCTGCTAGAGTCAGTAGTGGGTGTATGCAGAGGTCTGCAAGGCTGCCCCAGTAATTATAAATAATAAGTTCTGGTTCTCTAACAGCACGCAGAATAAAATAATTTCTCATTGCCCAAGGTACGTAGGAGCCTGCAGACTCTCAGTGCATTTCTCCGTAACACAGCAGCTTGGGAATGATTTTATGATTCTATGAACATTGCTTTCACTATAGAGCTGAAGGGAGGCTGCTGGTCTCTAATGGGCAAAACCTGGAGGTTTGGGTGCAAATTCTGATCCTGGAAAGGGAAAGAGGAGGCAGGCAATGCTGATGTGCCTGTGGCAATATAGGTATTCTGGTAATACCTTCTAGTGGAGACTGGAGGTCTGCCAGTGGAAGGAGGAGGGTGGCCAGCAAATTTAAATGCCAACTTGAACAACTACAGGACAGCTTTATCAAATTATCTGTATGGCTACTGCAGGTTTGTGTATAGGAAATGTTTTACTAGTACATTTGTGTTAGTTAGAGAATGCAATTTGTTTCTGAGACTCCTAGCCACAGTTGTTAGGCAGGTAGGGCTGTATAGTGTAGGCTGAATTTTTGCTATACCATTCTCAGTTATATATTTACCTGGGGCTAAAGCATTGTATTGTTAATTAAGTAATTTACACTCTGTATTGAATAACTACATAATATATAGGCTGTTATCACTTCTACTTGTGGTTTCCTGGTGACTGCAGGTAGCAGAGGTGAGAATTTGTGTGCTATTTCTCACTGCAATTACTCCACTTCCCTGTGAAGTCCATGGAAACACTACAATGACTGCTGCTGAAATAGGAGGAGAAATGTGAGAATTTATCTTAATAAGTAAATATGTGAACAACATAAATTTATTTTTTTTTTTCTCTAATTCATTTGTATGTGGAAAGTCATATGGTATTTTGTCAAGATTTATAACAATGGGATAATTGGATATTTTTAAGTAATTATTATTCTGGCATATCTTCTATTTCTGTACTAAACCACTTTGATTTTAGTAGAAACAGCATTAAATCACGTTGCTCTTCTGTGATGTCTCTTGTTACGAGATAGCATCAGTGTCATGGAGGAGCCTCAAGAAATAACCAATATACATGAACTAAAAAGTCTCTCTCTCCCTGGTGACGTGTGACAAGACCAGAGAGAATGTCTGCAAGCTATTCCAGAGGAGGTTTAGGCTGGATATTAGGAAATTTTTCTTCACTGAAAGGGTTATCAAACATTGGAATGGTCTGCCCAGGACAGTGGTGGAATCGCCATCCCTGGAGGCATTTAATTCCATGTGGACCTGGTGCTTAGGGACATGGTTTAGTGGTGAGCTTGCAGTGTTGGGTTGAATGTTGAATGAACCAAAGACATACTGTGCTTCAGTGTAGACCTGGTGGAATTGTGGTTACTTCAGAGGAGTGGCTCTAGATTTACATCTCTGTAAATGACAAGCTTAATTAGGCTGTCATGTTGCCTGCTGAAATTCCTATGGGCTAAACTTTTAAATTGCTTCCTAGGATTTTAGTCCAGCTTAGGTAAGGCAGCATTTAAAGCAAAAGCTTAGTGTTGGGTTAATGCTGTTTCCTCTGAAATTAAGAGTGAGTTTTGAAAATCCTATCAGGTCTGTCCAGTATACTGAAGCCAGTGTGATTAATTACGCTTAATTACATTGGTATGCTAGGTACAGTGCCTTGAATTTGTGTGAATGCAATGTAAAACCAGGAGCCAAGGTTACTTTCTAAACAGTAAGCAATGATGTCAGGTTAAGATATTGATTCAGACACACTGCTGAATAAGACAGTGGCATGTTGCTGGAGCAGCTCTGAAGTGACAAGCTTACTGAGACTTCTTTACTCTCTGTGGAAAGTTTCTCTTCAAGGGAAAATCACATCTCTAAAGATAAAATTACTTGAAATTGCAGTTTAGGATTGTGTGAAGCTATTATATATTATAAGGTGTGAGAGGAATAAACAGTGGGGAACAGGAAGCGCGGTGGCAAAACTGTGTAATCTTCCCTCCAGTATAAGCCACTTAAATTTACCTACCAGGCAGGTCCTCTGAGGCACTACCATTCATAGTTGTGCTCTGGAGGGAGTTATTTCAGCTATGATCTGAAAGGCAGCCACCATGCTAGGTGCTGGCCTGCTAGCAGTTCACATCTTTTTATCACAGTTTTCCGGAGTTTGGTTTTCTGATATTCTTATTAAGTATGATAAAACACACCCCATATCCTTGAAGTTAATGGACATTGGCAGATTGCAGTAAAACATTTGCCTTTTTCATTTACCGGTTTGAAAGTGCCTCCTTTTATTTCCCCTAGAACTAGACAACTTAAAGTACAAAGCTTAAAGTACAAAGCAATTAATATGCAGTAATTTATTTATTTATTACTTAGAAAATTTGTGAATAGCAGATGGAGGACAATTCAGCTTTTAATGGGGAAGCTATGCTGTTTGCCCTGAATTCCTGTATCGTTGACAGATAAGTTGTGGCCATGAGCTAAATAGATGGGAGGAAATGCAGGACCATCCCCCTCCTGAGGCAGTTCCTTGCCGTGGTCCATCCTGCTCCAGAGAGATGCTAGGGCTGGACCATGACTGCTGCTCATGATGCAGGACCAAGCATGGAAAGGCAGTACCAGGAGACAAGGACAAATGGGAGGCAGTGCTTAGCACAGCACAGTTACTGGAGCAAAAATTGTGAAACTAACTGAAATATATGATATAGACTGAGACATAAAAATAGCCCCAAATCCCTCTTTTTGTATATAAAATCCTAAATTAGTAGTAAACCATATTTTGTATGATAACAGCTGTAGAGAGAATGGTAAGTTAATAAAGTAAGTTCTCCTGCTGTTTTTCTTTCTTTGTATACAAAGGTATGTTTTCTCTCACAAGAACAGTCTAAATATCCCATTAATGCCTTATGTGTAATATTAGCAAAACCCTTTTCAAGTTAGATTACAGTATTTTGATTCATTACTCATCAGTATGTATAATTATCATTTAACAATGTTATGAAGGACTGATGAAGTGAAGCAGGTGTTTAAACATGTAGTACCAGTAGTTTGATAAAGCATTTAATTATCTTTATTTGTGCTTTTTAAAGACAAAGTCTATTCAAGGAGGGAAAACAATGAGGTACTATATAGTCATGAGTGTTTTCAAGAGAAAGAAAAAAGATGCTTAGTCAATTTTTGCAGTGAACACTTTTTAATGAATAAGGGTGAGATTTTTAATGGTAGTATAACATTATATGAAGATAGAGGAGATAATGAGGTATGTAGGGATTTTAGATAACAAGAAATTGATATCCTCAGATGGGCTTTATATCTATAAAATGTTTCTACATATTAGAGCACAGCTTGGTCCAGAAAACAAAAGTATGATTTTTGAAGTCCATACTCCGCAGTGTGCTGCTGCCAGGAGGTGGCTACCAGGACCATAAGAAGGGCCAGCACAGTCTCATGAGTGATGCCCACCTTGCCTGCCCCACACTGGGCTTAGCTGTGCCCATTACCTCTGAGGGATCAGTATTCCTGCTGGAGAACACCATGGGGAAAGAGCATTCTCTTCACAGTTTGTGTCAGAGATTAGGATCTTCAGGACCAAGCTGCACTGTGAACTTCTGCCCAACCGTCTCCTTGAATGAGAAAACTCCCACTTAACTTCCAGGTAATGCTCTCTGGGAAGAGGTGTTTAAAAATCCTCCATGGTTGTGAGCTGAACTTTATCAGGAGCAGTGATCTTCCTGGACATCTCAGTTTGTCTTTTCATAATTATTATTATTTAGCTACCAAGTTTTAATTAATATAGGTTAAAATAGATTAACTAATATAGGTTAATAGAGCCTTTTAAAAAAATAATCTTTACTTGAGTTAAAAAAGATGCATGCTTTTTTATTCTTTCAGCAGATTTTTCTCTAGAGTGAACAAAATAGAACTATTTTGCTTTCTGAAGCAGAAGTTTTTGTATGGAGGTCTAGAAGGCACTCTTGTAGCCAGAGCAGGCTGTTTGAAACAGTTCCATAAAGCAGCAGTGGCCACGCTGAACTTCCTCTGAACAGCAATGTAGCATATCTGTCTCTTTCTTCTCTTTCTGTATCAGACAGGTTGAAGTTTGAGGTGACTCAGGACACCTGTATTTCTCTGTTTTATTGTTATTGATCAGTTTAAACACCCTGGGTGAATATGGTGTTAATGTTGCAGCCTGACAGTTCTTCCGGGGGAGATTTTCCTGTCTGTTGATGGCAGGAGTGGCAGGTATCTCCAGAGAGAGGGCAGTTCAAACATATCTCCCAGTCCTGTTGCTGCTCTGGTAACTTCATATCTCTTCTTTTATCGCTCTTCAGCTAGTATTAATCTAGTTCCATGGTACTTCACTTGCTCTGTTTCTGAAGAACTATTCTCTTAATGAAAGAAATCTACAAATGCAGTGATTGCTCTTCTGAGGGGCAAAAGGGGCGTTGCGTTACTGAGTGTGTTACTGCCTTTGTAACTTGCTCCAAAGCAAGCAAATCTATGCCTTGCCTTATAGTGAAAGTCATGGTAAGTGATTCTAATGATCCCTCTCAGCCATAAAATGCACACATAAAAAATAAACATAAGGTGGTGTTTCATGATTACACCTGTGTTTCTCTGCCTGATAATTTTGTTTTCCCTGTATGATATCCTGTTATTCATGAAAATGGTGTCTTTTCAAAATGACTTACTTTATGGGCAACCTTAGTATTTATTTTCATCTATTTACTTTGTCTCCTAATTGCTGTTACCTATCATGAACAGAGAGGCTTAAATTATTGCACCTGCTGGACCAAATAAGCTTTTTTGTTTCATTTCTCATTGTTCACCTTGTTCAAATTAGTTCTTGTCATGCTTGACAGGTATAAAAATCTTCCAACTTTCTTGTGCTTTGCTTTAATTAGGCAAATTTATTATTTCAATGCTTTCAGTGAACCAAACTGCTTTGATCAGATGTGACTGTATATACTGAATCAGACCCTGGCTGAGACAGTTCAGAGAGCCTGTGTCAACTCTTATTGGTTGCTTTTTTGACTCATCTCTCCTACTTATTATAATGTACAACAGACAATCTGAGCAAGGTGTTATTCTGCTCAGCAATCTATCCCTTTAGCTTTCAAGTTCAGTGTGAATCCCATAAGGATGAGGCTGGAAGGCTGTAGTTTTCTTTGGGATAGGGTCTCCCGCATGGTCTGCTCCTGCCAGAAGTAAAATGAAATAAATAAAAGACTATAGGTTATCTGTGTTTTATAAATATTCCCTAGTTGCTGAGAACTTTTCCTTGGTAATATGCCTGTCAAATGCTTTCACTGTGGAACTTCTTTGCTCTGTACATGCATTTGGCTTGCTTTTCATCTCTAGCATACATCATGCCCAATCAAGCCTTTCAGCTATCATAAAGCACTATAAAGAATTTTCATATGGAGGTGGCTGTGCAAAATGCAGCTCCTTTAAAGGCTATATTTCAGTTAAGGAAGGGGTTTGTGAATGAATACACCTGATCAGCAGTGACTTTGTCCATGCAACCTACCCCTTGGCTTGTCAGGCGTCTGGTGCCTGTGATTTGTGAAATCTGTGCTAACATTTTGTTAAATTGCCTTCTACTTGTTGTTCTTGAGCACTTAAAGACTGTGTTCCTCAGCATTGGTAGCTAGCCTGTTATTTCTCAGTGGGATAGGTAGTGTCTTGCTTGGGTGAAGAATCACCCCTGAAGCTCCGGGCAATCATGCTCAGGAGGTGCTCAGCAGAGGGTCATTTTAGGAGAGCAGCTGTTGCAGTTGCAGGCAATCCAAGCCAGGTCCCTGCTCTGAATCTTCTGCCAAAGATGTTTCTCTCTTTTGGGGTATGTTATATGGAATTCAGGAAGCTGAGCGTCTGTATTTAGGCAGCTAAATATGGACTCTGCTCCTTAATTTTCAAGGGTGCCATCAAAGACAGACCCCTGCTATGTGCATATTGTGGACCCATCAGTGACAACATAGTTTCCATCTGCCTCCCCTACTGCCTGCAGTGCCAGCAGTGCTTATACTTACTGCACTACCTGCTTCTCCTGGCCAAGGGGCTTTTTCGTCCCCCGAGTACCTTCCAGACTGCTAGAGACAGTGCCTTTGACTTCAGCCCCTTCCTTCAGATGATGTCTACTACATGATACATATCTCATGTGGCACATCATGTCAATGATGTGACACCCAGAAAAGCACCAGCTTTTGTGATGAAATATTACAATTTTGTCAGAGGGCTCCAACACTTAAAAGTTAACTGAGCTGACTTTAAACAGGGGGGAGGGATTTGGGCACTCTGCAGACAGTCATTTTAATATGGTTTCTGTGTCTTCAGTCTTCATAAAAAATGTAACTTCTGGTATCAGTTGCATGAGAGTTGATGTTTAACTTTTTGGCCTTTAAAAAATTATAGTTTGACATTAAGTTTAACTTTCCTGCCTAATGAAATTATCATGATGGAACAGCCCAAGTAAATAATAAATACAATAACTCTTCTTTGCCTGTTCTGTGCTTTTACTATTCATAATTTTTAGAACCATAGATATTAGATACACTTACGTAAGACTTAACGAACAGTAATTATCTTTTGGCTAAAGAAAAAGCCCAAACGAATGCTAAGCTGCATTATCGCTTGGCTTCTGACATGAGCTGATAATCAGATTTTCTTGCTTAAATCCATGGTGCTTGAACAATGCTACCCACTGTCTGTCCTTCCCGATATTACCCTTAATTAGAAAGAACAGAAACACAAATCTGAATTATTTCAAAATCTGGTTTCCATGGTCAGTGGTTGGAAGGGCTTAACTTTATTACAAATAAACCTGGCTTTATTTACTAATGAAATCTGAAATGCTAGGCCTGTAATAGTAGATAGTCTATTAGTATGGTGTTTACATGCTGAAAAATCTTGTGTGGGCAAAGTATTTTGTAATAAATCGTTAAGTAATTGAATTATGATTCTTTTATCCAATTAATAAAGCAGAAAAAGGAGACCCATAGGAAGCCCTATACCATAGTTCAGGCAAGCAATGATACATTGTTCTCCTGCCTTGCTTTTCGTATGTAAGCCTTTTTTTTAACCTGAATTTGGCAAATGCCTGTTTCTCTTTCCATACATACGAGATTTTGATTTCTCTTTTCTCCTAATCCTTTGTATTTACTGGCTCTTTGTTTCTGAACACTGCACACTAAAAACTTATTTTTATCTTATATATATATGCATATGGGGAAATCATTGTATTTAGTTCTTTTTACTTGATTAGAGGATTGGAAGCCCCCTCTTCACCTCTAAATATAATCTTCTAATTAGCAGTGATAAATCTGATTCTTTATGGAACACCAGAAAGGTTATTTTGTTACCTGATCTCTTTGACTTCTCTCTGATGTAATTGCAAATCTGCTTCCATAGTTATTGTTGTAAAACACAGCTTTAGCAAAACATAACTTTTAATCTACCACAAAAAAAGAGTAAGAATACATACATAATGTATATAGTATATTATTTTTGTTACGTAACATATATACATGTAATACTTGTTAATGCACCAGCATACATACAGAAATTATATCAATAGTTGGAATTTTCTGCAGTGTTTTCAAGCTATCTTCCTTTTCTAGTAAAATTTCATACATCTTCAATAGATATTTTGTTCATAATAAATAGCTATTTAAGAGCAAAGCCAGGAAGAAAACCACAGTGTTCCTGGCAAGCCAACAATTGCAAACTACAGGTGCTAGGAATGGGTATAGGCCTAAAGTAAATAGTTATGTTGGTTTTCTTTTTTAGTCCAAAGAAGGTGCCTTTCATTCTGAGAAATTAATTTCTTTTAAATATTTGCAATCCACAACCGATAGCACATAACGCCACTTTTCTTTCTTCCTTGACAAGGGGAATAGCTTGTGGTAACAAGCAGATGCTTGAGTGGGCTATGTGGCATGAGGTCTACCATCAGCCAAGAAAATAAATATTTACTGTTCTGGTATCCTTGTGGTGTGGGAGTTTGCCTTGTTTAAAAAGAGGATTGTGTATAATATATAAGGCTTTGCTTTTAGTTAATCGAAAGATGGGTATTATTGGGAAGGGCACATTCTCTACAATGAGTCACGCTTAACCCTCCATGTCCTATAGTCCTGGTCTGTTCACCTATTATGCAAAAGAAATCAAAGAGTAATCAGCAGAATGGTTAGATCCAAGAGGTGCCTGCAGTCATTCTCTTTTCTAAAAGCATTTTCTGCAGAATAATAAATATTCCTAATAACAACGGTAAGAAGAGTATTTGCTGACCATCAGGGTAGGTCCCCAGTCACCACCAGGGTCCCCCAGACTGATGCCTCTTTGTGGTTTATGAGAGCACAGTTCTCCTAGTGGGGATTGAGCAAGGGCCAGCGGAGGGATTCATCAAACCTGTGCTGTGGACACATGCTGAAATACAGGTTTATGCACTACTTGGGGAAATAAACTGTTGCCCTCAAGGAAATATTTATAATGAATAATACAGTTAAGAAATCTCAGAAACGGTTTCCCAGTAATAATGGTTTACTTTTCGAGATTACATTTAACTGGAAAGACTCAGATATCTGTTTCGCATTGATTTCCCCTCACACTTCTTTGTTATGAAAAGAGAGTTTAATCCATTGTGATAAATTTTTATACTACTTTATCCTGTGCTAAGCCTTTCATCTGTAATATTTTAATTCACAGTAGGGAGCTATAAACAGGGAAAACAGATGCTAGAGATGGCTTGGGGGAGCTATGAAGTTTGTGGGCTAATTTGGTGAAACAGAAAGGTGCTTACTCGTGCAATGGAAATTATTGTTCATTTCACTGTTCAGATTTGTTCTTTTTCCTCTACGTTTTATTAGGCAGATGCTGTTTATGATGCCACAATTTAACTTCTATTTATGAGCTTCAGTTATACAGGAGCATAAACCTCTACTATGTAAAAGTCTTGATCTTGTAGAAGGCTTTCAAATGTGTCAGAAACTATGAGAGCTGCTCATAGTTCAATGAAAAAATGGGGCGGTGGAGAGTAGTGAGAGTTCCTAAGTCAGCTGTCTTGCTGCTTTACACCACATTCACTATTCTTTGTCTTCTTTGTTAGGATTGCAGGAATCCAAAGAGGAAGAGGGAATACTTGTGCAACTAAAGGGTTGAAATATTTTTAAACATGTTGTTCACAGACAACAAGAGCCTGTGGAGAAGGGTGCTAAAGGAGCTTGTTCAGTTTCTCAGGAGCTCTGGAGCTGCATTACCCCAACATCTCAGCCCAGCTTTAAGACCAGGGCTTGGCTCTGAGAGCTGGTGGAGGGATGTTTTCCACTGAGCTGCTTCTTTCCACTAACTCTCTGTGAGCTCTTCCCCCTAGTGACTTGGCTGTGGGAGGGGATTCTCCTTAGAAGAATACATGTGAACATCCAGGTAATAAATTTGTGTTTTCAATCAAGGGAAGCTTAGGATGTTATCATTGTGGACCTTTGCTGTGTGACTTCTTTATGAAGAAAATAGAATATATAAGAAAAGTTTAGATGTCTGCTGGTAGTGTCGGTACACAAATGCAAATTTTATGCAAAAACAATAAGTGTTTAGTGTCTAATAGGACTTGAAGTGGGGGGGAGTTATTTACGTATAAACTTTATATAACTTCACTTGTATAACGAAATTATTATTGTATTGTATGTGGTAACATCTTGTGACATAGATTTACATTAGAATCAGAACACATACCATTTTTATGGTAAATTTTTAAATTTAAACAATTGTGAATTAATAAAATGAAGGTCATATGGCAATGAATTCCTCTTTCTTGCTTATTAGCTGTATAAACACCATCATGTATTGTTTATTGAATAATTTTCTTGCTACTCTTGTCTTTTTCAACAATGATGGTTGTAAATTACTTAATCATACCAGAACATTTTTACATGCTAAGAACCATTTCAATTATCTGGCTTAATCTTGTACCTAGTCCAATCCTGGTGGATGGCAGTGGCATTGGAGCAAAACAGTCCAATCTCCAATGTCCATGTAAAGAATTCTAGAGTGAGGACACTGCTATATTTTCTCCAGTCCAGCTGTCCCCATAGCTATGTCATCCCCAGCATCCTCATCTTTTTTCTACATCCACCTTCCCACTTGTGGATAATACTGTGCATTTGATGATCTCTTCAAGATAGTCATCCTCAAGATAATTTTTGCAGGTAAGAAATCTGTCCTTTCTCTCCTTGGGTCTTGAGGACTCTGGAACAGGTTGCTCAGGGAGGTTGTGGAGCCTCCTTCTCTGGAGGCACTCAAGACCTGCTTGGATGTGTTCCTGGGTGACTTGGTCTAGGTGATCCTGCTCTGGCAGGGGGATTGGACTAGATGATCTTCTAGGTCCCTTCCAACCCCTAACATTCTGTGATTCTGTGATTCCTGCTGTGTTGTAGCTGAAGAAAGCTTCCATTCTGCTTTGTCTTTTCTGTATTTCTGTATAATTAACACAAAATTCCCCTTTTTTTGAAGATGGGCTAGAAGTGCATTGGAAACATATACTGATTTCCACAAATACCATCTATTCTGTGTCTTGGAACAAACCATTATTCACAGATTCACAGATTATGATATCTTGGCATGCAGAACATACTTAAGGATCTTTCCTTGAGTTGTTAGGACTATGTAACCTTTTAGCTTACTCTGCAAAGCAGAAGGTCCAGTTTGTTCCTTCCCAGTAGTACAGGGTGAAATGTTTGCTCAGTGGGGAGCAAGACTTGATCCATTATTCTCTAGCTTCAGAGGAGAATTGATGTGAGGCCAAATGCCAAATACTTTGGAAATTTATCCTGTTAGACTAAGGGCTCCAGTTTATCTGAAATTATTGCTAAGGGGGCAGAGATTCAGGGAGTCTTGATAATAAGTTCCTATTTAAGAACTGCCTCAAATCCTTAGCTATAATTTTTTTTAGAAAGAGATGTCTAGAATGAGAGGAGATGGTGTACTTTCTCTGGATTTTTGTCTTCTAGACTTAGAGATGTGATAATTTTCTGAAATGTGTTTTGAAAGTGACAAAACATGTGATTTAGACATAATTTCTAGCAATATGGGGCAAAATCAGAATATGTTCTTTGTGTTAGGTTGCAAGATCTTTTAGCATTGATTAATGAAGTTTCTAAGTGTTCTTAGGCTGCATCTGTGTATAGGTTGCAAGTTAAATGTCTGACATAGAGAAGACAGATATAAACAGACATGAAAACTAGTTGATTCCTGGGTATTGAAAGGAATATTGGGAAAACAGACTAGTCGGAGCATTATGAATGCTTTTCAAATTTGTATAGGGACTAACTTCACTTTCTGTGTGTAAATAGTAATTCCTAGAACATCAGGGAAAGTATTTTATTTATATACTGATTATCAGATATTGCTGTTGCAATTTTCAGTCTTTATTCATTATTATAAAGCATAGACAACCTACTCTTAAAGTTACATGCTACTATTCCTGATTGAAGGAAACAAGGACACACTGACAGATTTATTTATTTTTTTAATTTGTTGATAATCTCAGTCAGAATCTTTTCTTTTTAACAGTTTCTTCTATAACAGTGTTGCTGTTTCTGAAAAGTGTCAAGGAAAACAAGTTCACTTTGCTAATGTGGAAAAATTTAGACTGTCTTCTCAAGAAATAGTGGTGTTCCCTGAGAGCAGGGACAAGATCTCAAACAGGATTTATGCCTCAATCCACGTATCCACGTTTTGCCTGAACTTTGCCAAGTATCTAATTCAAAAAAACCAAACCAAAAAAAAAAAAAAAAAAAGGGGGGGGGGAAAACCCCTCTGTGCTTAGAATGATGAGGCAGCCAAATTCTGTTGGAAAAGTTCACAGGCACTGAAAGCTCCCTCTCTTGCATCCCTCTGAACCTCTCCCCAGGGTTGCTTGCCCAGGCTGAGCTGCAGAGGTGCAGGGCTGACAGTCCAAGAATCTGGGATGTATTCATATAGTCTCTTATTAAGGCTGAGTGGCTGAAGATGTTACACAACCACAGAGGCAATGTAGGAAATTACAGAGTTTAGGATCCATTGCTGTTACTCTGCCAGCTGGGACTTGGTCATTCCCTGTCTGAGTTGCCTTCCTCCTTTTCACAGCAGATCACCCAAAGGCACAGCATTTCTTCTTATCATGTGTGACTGACATTCATGCATTATTATTTAGAGTGGAATAAACTGAATTGCTCCTCTCAGTTTAGACTGGTGAAATTAGCCTTTGTATTTGATAGCATGCATGTCTTTTCCCTTTTCCAAGCATAGGAATGATGAAAGTCAGCTAATTTACCAAGAAGCTCACCTTGATTAAAACTGGCAAGTTTAGGGAGTAATAGGGAGAAACTAGATCCAAGAGGTAGGAGAGAAACAAATCACAAGAAAAAATAAGATATAAGGAAGCTTGTAGTTAAAATTCAGAAATCTGAATACTGATTGCTTTTGAGTGTTGCAAAGGTTCATTTTGACACTATCATAGGAAATGAGCTGCAACAATATTGGCTAGAATTTACATACTTGCTTCTGCTTAGATTCACAGACTCACAGATATTAGGGGCTGGAAGGGACCTAGAAGATCATCTAGTCCAACCCCCTGCCTGAGCAGGATCATCTAGACTAAGTCACCCAGGAACAGATCCAGGCGGGTCTTAAGTGTCTCCAGAGATGGAGA
>JANHGL010026039.1:0-12806 GCA_024611195.1 Ceyx melanurus
GTTAGGACACGAGCAGTAAAATCGATATGAGAGCGTCGTAAGATTTACATTAGTTGAAGTGTTTTTGGGTTGGTTTGGTTGTTTTTGGTTTGTTCTTCTTTATTTTTTTTTCTCTTTTTTTTTTCTTTTTTTTTTTTCTTGTTTTCTGTTTCTTTTTTCTTTTTTTTTTGTACCGTGTTCTCCTCGAATGGATCGATGTGTCTTGTACATAAAAACAGAAACCCACCCGCCCTCGCTGTCCTCTCATTTCCTCGCCCTCGGGGGCTCTGGGGGCTCTGGGGTGGGGAGGGGCTGGGGGGTCTCTGCCCCTTTCTGTCACGTTTGGCCCCAGCGCAGGTCCTGCCCCCTCCCCTCCCCTCCCTGTGCACGCTGTAAAGTCTCATCTGCTTTGGGGGTTCTTTTTTTCTCTGTTTTATTTTCTTTTTTTAGTCTTTTTTGTTGTTGTTTTGGTTTGTTGTTTTTTTTTTTTTCTACGCAGCTTTGGTATTTTTCAGTTCCAACCGGTCCCTTCGCCTGCAGCCCCGGGCGGGTGATTTACTAAAGAATAAAGGTCACAAAGTGCCGCGTGTGCTTTTTTCATCCCCTCCCTCCCTCGTTGGACGCAGAGGGGTCCGAGCGACTTTTCCCCACCCCCCTTTTTGGGGTCGATTTTGACCCGGCTCCCAGCACAGGGACAAAGTCACCGCCCGTGGCCCCGGCCCTTCCCGCTGCTGCCGGGCTGGGGGTCCTGGGATGGGCAGCGGGACCCCCCCGCCCCCGATCCATCCCCCGGGGATGGAGCTTCCCGGGGCCGGGCGGAGCGGGGCCGGGGCGGGTCCCCCCACCGCAGCCCCCCGAAGCTGCTCCCGCTCCGGCGCATCCCTCCGGGGGGACCCGAAAGGAGCCTCGGGGTACCCAGCGCATCTTCCCCTCCCCCGTGTCCCCGAGGGGTTTGCATCATCTCGCCGAAAGTGGGGCAGCTCCCCCCCCTAAACCGGGGGAGGGGATGTCGCCTGGTGGTCCAGAGCCCACGGCACGAAGGATGCTGAACTAGGGGCACGGCAGGGACCCCGCTGCACAGGGTTGGGGGGGGACAGCCCAGAAATCCCTTTTGCTTTGCTGTCTCTGGGGGGCTCCCGGACCTGTAAATAGGTGCCGCCGTTGCAGACAAATGCAATTAATGTTGCCCTTTCTCTGGCTGAGAAGCACAAGATGGCTTGGGGTGGGGGTGGCGGTGGTTGATAAAGTCGGAGTGGTTGATGCTTACGCAAAAGGTCTCCTCTAGGGGATGGATTTATAAATATTTCACCTACTTTAGCTAGGACAGACTAGCCATTTTTAGAACGCTCTTTCCAGGCAAACCAGAATCGATGGAGCTCAGCCACGAGGGGAGAACTGGCTCCAGCCCCGCACACCAGCTCCCTTCCCACACTCACGCGTCCGGTGACCCGTGCCTCAGGAATGCTGCTCCAGGGCTCCTGGGTGCTCATTTCCACCTGGACATAGCTTAATGTTTAGCTACTCCAAATTGCATCCGAGACCTCATTCTTCCCCTGCCCGTGGCATCTGCCGGAGTGGAGCTTTCCCGGAGTAAGGAGAGCAGGATCACATCCTTTTCCCCCAGCTCAAAGGGGCAATAGCCCCCTGATTGCCCCCCAGGGAGGACTCCTGGAAGCACTGAGCAATCAGCACAGACACAGCTCAGCTGCCCGGGGACAGGGCAAGGTTGTTGCCTTGATTTACAGCTGGGGAAACCGAGGGCTAGGAAGGAATAAAGCGTTTTGCTTACGGACACCCAGTGAGTCAACAGCATGGACGGAAATTGGGTTTTATCGTTATGTGATTAACCATCTTCCTTAAGAGCCTGGCTGGCAGGAGGGAGGGGAGGAGGAGGTTGATGTACACACTTGGGAACCACAGTTTCATGCTCTCCCTGACAGGCAGTAACCAGCTTTGGGAGGCCAGACAGCTGCAGAGCACCTCAGCTTCTCTTTCCACATCCAAAAGTGGGGAAAAACCAGCATGAGGGGGGAAGGATTGAGGCAGTAAAGGGCTTGCCATCAAAAATGCTGCTGGGAAGGTCATCTCCTGTCTCTGTCTGTCCATACATCTCCTTGTGCATGGAGCTGGAGTTCTTAGATGAAACAGCAGATCCTTATCTTCCACACAGCAGGTGCCATGCCCCAAGTACTGCCATGTGGTTTCCCCAGGCCTCATTCTTGATCTTAACCTCGATCTTGGTTCACCTTTTACTGGACTCCACTCTACTCCTGGCTTCTACTACTGCATCACCACCACTTGAGAGCACCAGTTCTCTGGGCTTTGACTTCCCCAGCTACAAAATGGCTGAGAGATGCTTTCCTCACCTTCACAGTTTCACTGCACCCACCCTGAGATGAAAAGGCACCACTCAGATCCCAGAGGTTGCAAACATCAGCACAACCCCTACCCCAGCTACAACAGCTGAACCCCCCGCTTTTGCTACCCAAATGCTAGTACTCCAGCTTCCAGGGATATCAGGCCATTTTATCAGGGAGCACAGAAATCATGCAAGATCTGCTTGCAAAGAGGAGCTGCAGCGTAGGTGGGACAGTCAGCAGCAGAACACCCAGCTCCACGCATCGAAACCCAGATCCTGGGAGGTATAGCTCATCAAAACTGCAAGCCACAGGACCATGAGTATATAGGCAGCAGCAGAATTAGCTTCACGAGGAGGCACTTCAGGCTGTTTGCCAAACCGAGCTCGATGTTGTACTTGTGATGAATTAAACACCCACTTTTCCCTGTGCTTGCTGCAAAAAGTGGAATCATGAATGAAGGGGCTGGCAGAGTGGTGTGAGTGCCACAGCCTCTCAGAGAGCTCCAACAAGGGCTGGAGAAACACTTCTCTTTGTTTCCAGTGCCCTCACACGCTCCCAGGGCAGCAGGAGGCTCGGTGGGAGGGTTGTTTTTTTCCCCACTCTATCAGTTAATCTTTTCAGCCAGTGGAGCAATTTAACGTGATCGATCCTGTTTTGCAGTGACTATAAAGCTTCCAGTTTTTGCTCAAGATTTAGCTGTTGTGTTGCATCATTCTGTCAGCCCAGTCTCCTCGCAGTGGGGAAATTCAATTCTAGTAATAGGTTTTCTAAAGGTTTCCTTGGAGCAGAACCAGCCGAGGCTCCTTGGGACAGCTGGCACCCGGGGACAGGCTCCTTCAGGGCTTCCTCCAGTGTTTGGGTTGGCAGCTGTGGCCAAAAGCCTGGGGCTGAGATCTCATCCAACGGATTTTCCACCATCCCCCTTTTGCCCAGAGCCCACAAAGGGCCAATGTGGGGCTGACACTCTCGGAAACTCCAACAGGTTATCCCAGCAACAGCACGTGCTGGCTCCAAGAGCTGCACGTGCCTTTGGAGACAGGAGCACCAGTGCCTTTCAACAGCTGGAACTCAGCCTGAAATCCCACCACCAAGCAAGCCTGAGCCCTGAATCACTGACCCTTACTGAGAAAAGATATGATGCTTAGAACTGAGAGATAACTCTCTGTACAATGGGTTGAATTGTTCTAAGGCTGCACAGAATGATGCTGAGCAACCCAGCAGCATCGGGCCGGGCAGTTGGAATGGCAGCACGTGACAGAGGTGTTCACCTCCTGTATTTTGGGGTCAAGAGTTTCAAAACATGTCATGTAACTTGTGAAGCTTGGCTCTGCTGCTAGGTCAAGCATTAGCTTGAGATCTTGGCCCAGTTCTTAAAGCTCCTGTAACACTTGTCTCAGAGGAGGAAGCACTCACCTGCACCTTATCCTGCCATCCAGCTGGAACAACTCACACCCTCACCCCAACTTAGCTGGAATCAATGTGCTTCCTCCTTCACTGCACTGAACAGCAGCAGAGGAGGGTGGGCTGCAACAAAACGACCTGTCTGAGCCTTCAAAAAGGCACCTGTAACCTAATGACACCCAAAGAATCTTGCTCAGGGCAGTGGGTACCGTCCTCAGACTCCGAGACACCCGGGGAGTGATGGGTGACCTGGCTCGAGCATCCTCGTGAGGCAGGAGCACCCTGCTGAGGGACACAGCGTGGGGAGGTCGTGGCTATTTGGGCAGCTGCAGATGCTGGTTGGGTGTGTGGGTGGAGGACGTGGGCTGGGACAGCTCAGTGACATTCCCCTGGACCCAGCACCGGCAGCTGATCCCGCCATGGGACTGGAGGAATGAGGGTGGCAGATGGAGGAACTGGTTTGGCAAACAGCTTACTGGGGATCTGCCCATGCCACTGCCTCAGCGTGACTCAGGCAGGCTGGGTGTGGGCTCAAGGTGCAGCTGGGGAGGGAGATGACAGGTAGTGCCCCTTCCCTACACCAGCTGCCCACTCTCCGTGGGCTCACCCCATAGGTCTGGCTCCAAAGATCCCCCAGTTCCCCCCATCCTCCACCTCTGGCTCTCCCCAGGTCCCCCAGACTTTGATGGTTGGAGCTTCTCTGCAGCACCAACGGGCCAGAGAGTGGGGAGATGTACAGGGGATTGCCCTGCTGAACAGCTCTGATCTCAGGGAGGTTTTTAGCTGTGGGTAGCAGGGATCCCCTTGTGCCTTCCCCAGCTCTGCCCTTCAGCTGCTTTGCCCGTGGGCTGGGCATGTCAGCTCTGTGCTTTATTTGCCTGACAGGCTTGTGGCAATATTTGCTTAGGGCCTTAGGATCCACGCAGGAGACCACAGAAGCATTTTCCTATTGCACACAAGCTCCCCAGGTCTTGTGTGCCAACCTCCTGCAAGGTCAAGTAGTGGGAAGCTCCTTCTGCACTAAGTCTGCATCTGGGAGTTGAGAAGAGCCATCCAAAAAATGCCCTGCTAGCAGGACTGGGAACAAAAGGTGTCTTGGGAAGGCACAAAGGTGGCACTGCAGGGCATGGCACCCTCCCTGCCCCACCTGCACACCCACCAAGGAGCAACTCACCACTCAGCAGGCTGCCAAGGGACCTGTGTGCCCAAGATGTCAGAGCTACCTAGCTGAAATTCAACAACAGAGTGGATCCTTCTCCTATCAAAACAAAAAAAAAAGAAAAATTATTTCCTCTACAGAGCTACCCTGTATTTAGTCAAGTTTATTGTGCAACCTCAGCTTTGGGGTGTTCACAATACAATGAGCCTAAGCAATAAAATGAGAACATCCACAAAACAAGCCCATGTCACATGTAAAGTACAAAGATTGAAATAGGAAATATTCAGACACGAGGCTGATAGATGGATACAATCTTTTATTCTTTTTTTTTTTTTAACCTTTCCATTTATTCCAGAAGAAAAAAAACTTTCTATAAAAAAAATCATTGCTTTTTTTTTTTTTTTTTAATAACTCTTTAAAATCATTTCTTTTAAAATGCATCTTCCATTTGTACAACACTAGTTAAATATATTATTGGTATTCTGCAAATGAATCACACCAGAGAACATTCACAGTACGTGGATCCTGGCTGCTTGGGTCTAGTTCTCCTGCTGTAGGACAAGCACGATGCTGAGGATGAAAGAAGGCAATGAAGAGACCAGCAAGTGGGTTTCAGAGTGTTTGTGCTGGGGCTGCAGAAAGCAGAATTTAGCTCCAGGAACCCCATGCCCTGGACACAAGACACACTCAACCTTTTCTGTTCCTCATCCAGCAGGTGAGACTTTCATGTTTTCCCACCTGCCCATTCCTCTCCTTCTCTGGGAGCTCTGCCTCCTGTTCTATTTTACCCTAATTTCTCTCTGAAGATAAGTCATGGGAAAAAACCCAAAAGAAAACATTTGAGAAGCTGGGAAAACAGCCTGCTAATGACTATTTTCCTTTTTTTTTTTTTTCTTTTTTCTTTTTTTCTTTTTCATCATGTCTAAGGGAGAGGAAAAAATCCACTGCCTTTGTCTTTAGTCTCCAAGATGCAACGCAGTTTTGTTATTTAAAATCTTCACACAGATCTGCCAATGGGTTGGGCCAGGAAAGGCGTGTGATTGTGTGGAGAGAGTGAAATGAAACAGCTCTGCCTGCAACTTTTACTGTTGTCCTGTACCACAAACCTTGCTTTTATACATGACTTAAGATGTCTTCAACCAGCTATCAGCTGGAGAGACAAAAGGAGTGCTCCCCAGGGCACGGCCAAAACTCCATTTTCCACCAGAACTGGGGGAAAAAAGAAGAAAAAAGAAAAAAAAACATGACAAGAAAAACGCCTGGAAGACAAAGGAACAGCTTCTTTTTATCAAAGCTCCCCATCTGTGAGCAGGGCCAGCTACTGCACACAGAGGCAGATGGGAGAGCCCAGGACATGAGAAAAATGCTGGAGAGCCACAGACATTCCAGCATTTTCATTAGTGCTGCTTTAAAAATCTGCCTTGGGAGCTGGTTGGTGCTCCAGGAGCTGGGGGAAGCCTGCCCAGGAATGAGCTGCTGGAGTGGGCAGGGGGTGATGCCAGCGAGAGCCCAACCCCCCTTGCAAGAGGATGGGGCCATACTCTTGTCAGTGGTGCCCAGTGCCAGGACAAGGGGCACAAACTGGGACCTGGGAGGGTCATTCTGGCCAGGAGGAGAAAATTCTCTGCTGTGAGGATGTCAGAGCCTGGCCCAGGCTGCCCAGAGAGGTTGTGAAGTCTCTGAGAGATCCCAAACCCACCTGGATGCTGCACTGCTGAGCCCCCTGCTCTGGGTGACCCTGCTAGGGCAGGGGGGTAGCACCAGCTGATCCCCAGAGCTCCCATCCAACCCCACCCTGCTGGGATTCTGCAGGGATGAGCAAGGCACTGCTCTGCTCAGGTTTTTTACCAACTGGTGCATCCACCTTGGTCCTCAGTAATTCAGCCAGAGACCCCCAAGGTTCTCAGGGGTCCACGACACTGTCCAGGAGATGGAAAAGGGGGATTTGACTCCAGGCTCTAACCACTGCCACCCTGCAGCTCCTTTTCTTCTCTCTGTGCCATGGGAGATCAGCTGCTCAGGGCTCTGCCAGCCCACACGTGCAAGTGCAGCAGCAACAGGGGCTTGTAAATCAAACCTTGCTCAACAGGGCACCAAATATTTACACAGCCTATCACCCTCCTGAATGGGAATCAAATATCCACTGAATATGGTGGAACAAAAAGGGTTATCTGAAATGAGGCTGTTAGTAATGCACAAGGATAATAAATAACAGTGTCTGCTTTAGGAAGGGTTTGTAGGGGGAAAGGCAAAGGCTAAAAAAGAATAAACAGCAGCTAACAGGCCTTTTGTCTTTGCTATCTGAACCTGGGTAAAGTGGTGCTGACCACACGGTCACTGCTAGGTCATCCTCCCAGTGCTTCTCCCCAGCAGCTTCTCTAGGTGACCTTGACCTTCAGCAGCAACACCTCACTTATGGTGGGAGAGCTGAGCCCACACAGACCTGGTGGTCTGCTGGGGTCTGCTGGGCTCAGCTGGGCACCCTCTGCCCCACTGCTCCGTGCCCAAGGCAACCTCAGTGCCTGGGGATGGCAATGCCAAGGGAGAAAACTGCACCAAGACAGGTCACACGTGTCCTGAGTGGGCTTCCCAAGAGTGGGTGGAAGGGGTTCCTGCTGCCCCAGGTCTATCTGTGTGCACAGACCACAGTGGGGGGTGATTCAACCCCACCCTGGGCACACCAGCATCCCTGAGCTGTCTGAATTCCCCAGGGGAGCTGTCTGCCCTGGGAAGTGCAGGGCTGCACCACGGAGCTCTGCCATGCCTGGGAAATTCCTTTGTGAAAGGAAAAAAAAAAGGACAGTGTGAGAGTTCAGCCTGACTCCAGCCAACACCTCCCTTGGTGAACCTCCCCATGCAGCAGGAGTTGGGTGTAGGGAAGGGGGGGTAAATGCGTCACTGGAGGCTGGTGGCTGCTCATGCTCTTCCCTATCAAATGGAACCAATTAATGAACTATTCAGCCTGCTGTATGCTGGACATAGTGAGAAGGGAACTGAGCAGGGATGGGCAAAACCTCAAACAATGCAGACGTCTGGATGCTTGTCTAGGACAAACCCCAACCAACAGCTTTGGCCTGACGGGGTGGGGGAAGCTGGGAGGGTGCAAGAGTCACCCCAGAAGTTTTAGGCAGCTCCAGGCTCTCCCCAGTTATCCTCACTCTGCATTTTCCAAGGATTGCAGAAGAAATGGGGCACAGCAAAGCAGAAAACACAGCTCTTGCTCCCTGATGAGGGGGAAGCAGCAGCACGGGGAGTCCACTGAGCAATACCTCCCGGGCTGGGAGCATCACCAGCATGTCCTGCCAGTCCAAGTGCCAGTCCCAGTGCCTGCTGAGTCCAAAGTCTCCTGGAGGACTGGCAGGTGACAGCACTGGTCACCTGGGACAGCCAAGGAAAGGATGTGAATATTATGCAGTGGAGAGACTTCTTGCAACGCTCACGGGCTTGAAGATGCTTCAGACAGGTTGCAGGCTGTGGGGGAGAGGTGCAGCAGGGCCTCTTCCTCAGGATGGATTTGGCACGTTCCTGAAGTGTACGGAGGGGCAAACACAGCGGGAGCAGCCCCTCTGCCAGCCAAGCACCCCCAGATCAAAGCACCCTCCTGAATCCCCCGGCATCCATCCGAGTCAGGGCTGGAACGATCTGGTGTTGGCTACAAACACAGAGGCAGGGCGATGAGGTTTGAGGGATGATTTGCTTCTCTCCTGCTCTATTTCTGGTGCCCACAGCTGAGCTGTGGGAGGTTTGGCACCTCTCCCCCTTCCTCCTGGGTAGAAAATGCACTGAGGTGGGTGTGCGCAACGCTTTGGTACCGAGAGGCTGCACGGCTCGGGCTCTGCCACGTCCTGGTGAGACTGGGGGGTGGGGGGTGGGGGATGTGCTGGGAGCAGCATCCTGCCCCTTGTGATGATGATGGCAAAGGAGGGCACGGGCTGGGGGGGCAGTGGGCTCAGGGAGGAGGTAAAGGATGGTTGAGGGGCTTGGTGCAGCGATGGGAGGCAGCACAGAATCGACGCTCACCTGGCTTCACCCGGCTTCACCTGCAGGTACCTGCACCCTGGCTGGGCTGAGCTGGAGCTCTGGGCTCAGGACATCCCTGGGGAGCAGCCAGCAGACTGGATTTGGAAACACGAGGGTGGCAAGGAAGGGGAGATGCTGGGGGAAGCAATGGGAAGCTCCCTCCTCCCAGCTGCTGCTTCCTTGGCAGGATTCAGGTACCAATGGTGGGGAGAGAAGGAAGAGTTGGGTAGGCAGAGGCAAGGACAAACAAGGGAGGGCTGCCCTGGCTGTTGTGCTTCAGGTGCAGCCTCCAGGGCCAGGCTGGGTCAGGCACCCCGACCTGTAACGTGGCTGCAAAGTGTATCCCCAACAAGCAGCGGGTGCAGAGCAGGTTGTCTGAGCAAAGGTACGTTTCAGAAACACCTGCCTGAGCCAAACCCTACAATCCACAGCCCAGCTTTTGGAGATACCACCCTTTGCTCACAAAACCTCCCTGTGCCCAGCTCACCAACCCCCCCTGAGGTGGTTCCCTGGGGCAGTTCCCGACCCTGAGCTCCCGGAGCGTGGCAGCTCAAGTCTGATGGGGGCAAGGTGAAAACAAGAAGTGGGGGGGAAAAAGGCCACAGGTCCATCAACAGCAGCTGCTGGGGGCTGTGGTTGTGGGGAAGGGGGGCAGGGGAGAGCCTGGGGCTGAGGGAGCTTCGGCATCATCCTGCTGGAGTCGGGGGTTCTGCGGTGGGTCGGGTGGGAGCGTGTTGCCGGCTCCTGTCTCAGTGCTTCCATCTCCATGGTGACAAGAGATCCAGGTTTAAAATATACTCTGCCTCCTGTTCTTCCCTCGGGCTGAGGAAGAGAGAGAGAGCTGGGTCAGAGAGGTCAGACAGTGAGCAGCACTGCTGCAGAGGAGCCGAGCCCTGAGGTGCTCTGGCTTAGAAGGTTATGACCACAGAGGAGAGAACTGTGCCTCAGGACATCTAGATGTGACTTTGGTACCACGGTAGGTGACAAGTGAGGATGTCCCAAGGGGTCATTTTTGGACTAAAGCAGGGAGCAAGGAGCAGGTTTGGCTTTTTCCTATGCAGGACCCACTAGAGTAACCCCAGTGCCAGCACCACCTGGGAGAAGTCAGTCTGATTTTCCCCAGTCCTACCTGACTGCTGAAAGGCTGAGCCTCTGTAGCCAGGGTCCTTCTGAAGCTGGATCTCCTTCAGGGAGAAGATGGAGACGTCTAGGCAGAGGGGCAGAGAGACAGGGGTCAGTCTGGCTGGCTGAGCTGGCAATGATCTGCAAACCCAGAGCAGGAGGGATGGCAGCACCCAGCACTGCCCCTCATCAGAGCTTTTCTCTCACCACTCCTACTTCACAATCTCCTCCCCAAAATCATTTCTCACAGGCACCAAGCTCCCACCCCACCCTGCTGTCAGAGCACCTCCGAGGGAGCAAAACCAAAGAGGTGTCTGAAGAGACCTGGCTGCAAACCACCCTCTACCCAGCTCTTGGGCTGCACAGAAGCTCTTTGCTCCACGTCCCCCCAGGCAGGATGGTGTGAACTTACTGTCAGGCAGGAGATGGATCCTCTCCCCCAGGCTCTTGAAGTAGCTGTGTCTCAGGGCTGCCTCTGCCGAGAGCCGGCCTCTGGCCTCATACTGCAGAGAGCCCAGAGAAAGGCAATGAGCTACAGTCTGCATGAGGGAGATGGTGTCTGAGGGACACCAGACCCCCCCAACCCAGCCCCCAGCAGGGTGGGTGCACATTGGTGTTGCCCAAGCAGTTCTGTAGCAGTGGGGTGTGGGCAATGATGGGCACAAGGGACAGTGCAGACTCCAGGGGAGCACTGGCTGTCTCATACCTTCTGGGTCATCAGGTTGGTGTCATTTCACTTGTGTGAGAGGACCCAGGGCTCACCATAGGTAGGTAGGTGGTAGGGCCATAACTTATCCTGCAGTGCCAGCTTCTCTGCTGCCTGGCTCCAGGATCAGAGGGCAGCCAGAGCACCTGCACTGCAGCAAACCCCCTTTGCCACCCACCTGGGCTGCTCCACCACTCACCAGAAGGAGGTTCATCAGCAAGTCAATGCCTTCTGAGTCCAGCCTGAGAGAAGGAGGATAGAAAAGACAGAGCATTATTGCACCCAAGTGCAATTGGCAATGCAAAGGACAAGTGGGAGCTTCGGTGCACAGCTCTATTCAGAAGCTGCCAGCACCACGGAGAGAAAAGGAAACTGGTCTCCCCAAGCTCCCACTTAGAGCCACTCCATGCCCACCCATGTGTCCCTGCTCACAGAGGTACCTCGGGGCGTGATTTATTAACGGCTGAGCTCGGTACTGTGTGAAGTTGTAAGCCTTGAACTCCTCGTTGGATGTTATTCCAGGCCAGGTGTCTTCTGTTGGGGTTCCTGGGGGGCAAGAGAAACCTGTCACGTTTGTTTGGTGCAGAGGGAAGAGCCTCACACGTGCCAGTGCCAGGAGAGTGGGTACGAATCACCCCTCTGCAAGCCTGGAGAGGGGCAGCCTTTGCCCACCCTGCCCATGCCACTGCCAGGCTTTGCCAGCAGCTCCTCCAGGCTCCCGAGGCTGTGGCTCATCCACTCTCCTGCAGTCAGCCACTGCCCTCGCGTGGGCATTTGGGAGAGCAGCAGAAGACTCACCCAGCAGCCTGAAGATCAAATGAAGCTCTTCTTTCACCGTGGAGCCAGGGAACATGGGTCGTCCAGTGACCATCTCGTAGTGGATGCACCCAACACCCCTAGAGCAGCAGCAAAAGGCTCTGGGATTAGTGAGGGAGGAGCCCTGTGGATGCACCACCACCCCACGGCCACAGCTGAGGTTCCTGGGGATGGATGTGAGCTCCAGAAGCTCTGTCCCTTCTCTGCTACAGGTAACCCTGGTGTGGCCAGTGTGCTCCAAAGACCTCGAACCCCAGGGGACACAGAGAACAGAGTGGCCTCTGGGAGACCCCCACTACTCCCTGGTGTGACCAACACAACGGTGCTGCTGTGCTGGCAGATGGATGGAAACACCTGCCCCACAGATTCACAGATATTAGGGGTTGGAAGGGACCCAGAAGATCATTCAGTCCAACCCCCCTGCCTGAGCAGGATCACCTAGACCAAGTCACCCAGGAACAGATCCAACCACCTCGGGGACCTTGGGAGGAGCAGTTTGGAGCTCACCACATGTCAATGGGTGTGGAATACTCAGTGGATCCCAGCAGGACATCAGGGGGTCGGTACCACAGCGTGACCACCTCGTTGGAATAAGTTTTTGTAGGGACTGACTTGGCTCTGGCTAGTCCTGTGGATGAAAGGGGTGGGCATCAAGGTGGGCATCACCTTGCAACGCTGCAACTCCCCCAGAGAAGTCCACCTACCAAAGTCAGCCAGCTTGAGCTCTCCCCTCTCGTTGATGAGCAGGTTCTGGGGTTTGAGGTCTCGGTGCAGGATCTTTCTCCCATGACAATAAGCCAGACCACGCAGCAGCTGGAACATGAAGATCTGTGGGGAGGAGAAGGGGCTGGCATTTAGTACTGGGCACCAAAGAATGAGTCTGCCACGAGGGCTCTCAATCTCATGGCCAGGAAAGACCCCCCTGGAAGCTGGCCTGGGGTGGAACACACCATAGACAAGTGTTCAGTGCCCCTCACCAGCAATCCAGACAAGGGGCTGAACAGCAATTTTATTTAGGGCAGCAGGGACTTGAGAAAAGCTGGTGGAGCAGCAGAGCAGGCTGAAAAAGGCCGAAGAGTAAGAAGGCTGAACTAACTGAAGAGAGAATCACAGAATATTAGGGGATGGAGGGGACCTAGAAGATCATTAGTCCAACTCCCCTGCCAGAGCAGAGGCACCTAGACCAAGTCACCCAGGAACAGATCCAGGTGGGGCTGGAATGTCTCCAGAGCAGGAGACTCCA
>JANHGL010026041.1:0-16401 GCA_024611195.1 Ceyx melanurus
GCGCCCCGAGCTGGTGGACACCGCGATGCCATGGCAGGCAGAGCCCGCCCGGGGTGAGCAGGGAGGGTCCCGGGGTGAGCAAGGAGGGTCCTGGGGTGAGTAGGCTGGGTTCTGGGAAGGGCAGGGAGGGTCCTGGGGCACGCTGCAGCCCCGCCTGCAAACCCTACAACAAGACCATGGGACTCCTCTAGCAAAGCACAGCCCACAAACCCCCACCCTGAGCTGGCCCCAGCCTGCAGCCATCCTGCACTGCCTCTCCGTGCCGGAGGCAGGGCTACATTTCAACCCCTTTCCCCTTCTCCCCTTTCCCTACTTTTTTTTTTTTTAACCCAATTCTGATTTCATTGTTGGGGATTGTGTGAGAATTTGTCAGGATTCGGAGACATTTTGAGTTAATGAGACGGCATTATCCAGGCCAAATGAAAAAGAAAATGTGTATAATAATAAATCAGGGCATCTGCTCGGCACACAAAGGGCGGCGGGGAGCAGGTGTGCATCCTAATGAGGCAGAGCAGCTGCCGGCGCCCGCGGCCGATGCGATGCCCGGCTCGCCGGCGGCTCCGAGCCCTGGGCGCCGCGGCCGTGGGGCGACCACGACCAGGACGACGACGACGCTTCTGGGTGGCTGCGTCGCGGCCCCAGCGCTGGGGAATGCGAGGGGTTGGGGCCACGGTGGCCTTGAGAAGGGGGCCATTGTGCGGGGCCGGGCGGCCGGCAGCGGCAGCCGTCGGCGGAGCGCTCAAGTGTGCAGTCATCTGTTCAAAGCACCACTCGGCCCCCCGCCTCCCCGCAACCACACACGCTTTTTTTCTTAAAACAATCCTCCCGGCTCTGGCGGCGGCTGGTGGACAGGGAAGCGTCACCAGATTCTCCAATGGGAGAGAAAGGCGGAAAAGAAAAAAAATAAGAAGGAAAAAGGAGGATAAAAACCCAACGAACCAACAAAAAGATGCTGGACAAAGAGCCCCGACGGCAGCGCGGGAAGCACCGCGGCACAGGAACCACCGCGGCACCGGCTTCGGCTCACGACGGTCAGGGCTGGGAGGAGATGCTCTGCATCCCAGGACTGGGAAGAGATGCTCTGCATCCCGGGGTGAGCTGGGCAGCTGGTGGAGCTGTCGCTGGGATTGGGATCCCGGCACCACTGGGGCTTAAATGAGGCCGGGGTGAGGGGCGCGGAGCCGAAAGCCCTCCCACCCAATTAGCTGTCGGACCGTTTCCAATTTCAGTGCGAGCAAGTGGTGGTTTGAGCTCATGGATGGGAAGCCAGAGCAGAGCCCAGCCAGGGTATGCTTATTAGTCAGGAGGTTAATTAGTGACTGGCGGAACTCCTTTGGGGGCTGGGGCCCCTGGCAGTGCCTGGGCTGGGGGCTGCCCCATGCTCGGCCAGGATGCCTAGGTCTTCTCCAGGCTTTTGGCTCAGGAAACCCAAAAGTTTCACAGAGTTTGCAGATTAATTCCTGATTTTTAATGGCTTTGTATTTGTTTGAAGAGCTGGTTTATGGACATGATCAGCTCAAGAAGTGAGGAGGGTGCAGCAGACACAGGCCTGCCCTGGCTAGAAGGGGCTGAGCCAGGCAATGGGCACACACTGGGCAGGCAGGATACCCTCACACATCACATAGGGGATATTTCCAGCCACTAAGAAGTGCTAGTGAAGCAAGTGTCCAGGAAAACAAAGCCATACAGCACAGGCACCCTTAACATGCAGTAATCACTCCTGCAACCCACGAAGGATTCACCACACACAGAGCAGGGCTGCACAGCAGAGCCCGGTCATTCCCAAATGCCAACCACAGCCATAGCAGGGCTGGGGACAACTCTCATGCACCCACTGCTGCCAGCTCGGGGAGCCCTCTCAAATGCCTTCCACACTTTCTAAGTCATCTCAGTTTCAAGGTTTCAGAGCAAAAGGTCTCTGCTGGCAGGGGAATTGCTGTCGCCAACACTCGCAGCTCAACAAGAATGAGAAACAAGGGCACTGGACAGCAGCACCAGGGGCATGCCCACGGGCAGCCTCACACCTGGCAGCTCCAACACCACTCCTGTGGATGTCTCTGCACAAAAACAATGCTATTCCTGCCCACGTTTGCCACAGCAAGGCTGAGGCATGGCAGGGAAGAGCAGACCCAAGCCATGGGATGACTTGGGCTGTTTCCTCCCCACGCAGGTCCCAGAGATCACTCACAGCCAGAGACTCTGGAGCTGCATTTAAAAACCCAACAACCACAACAGCTTTAGAGAGAGTCCTGGCTGCCAAAGAAAACTTGGAGACAAGCCTTACATGCAAAGCAAGAGATCAAAAACCAGGTGAGGAATAAGGCCAGCCCAAGACATAGCTATTTTTCATCTCTCCCAGGTCTGGAAAGGCTGGATTCAGCAGAGCCAGGCTGGGCTGCAACCTCATCATGCGTCCACCTATTTCTCTAGGGGCTGAAAACCTTTCCTAAAGTTCATCCCAGGGAGCTCAGCTCTATTTTCTGTAAAAAAAAAAACCACCACCAGTGGTTGATGGCGTCAGGGCTCCCAGGTGAGCAGACAAGGAGGATGCGACGACCCCGCGGGCTCTGCCAAGTGAAGATCACCCTGTGGTTTTTCCTTTGGCATTTCCCAAGAGAGGGCTACCCAAACCAAACCCCAAGCAGCTTATGGAAATTAGCATAAGAGACATTAAAGCTCTGCTTTAATTATAGATATATGTGTTGGCAGAGGACAGGGCGGATGCTCCAGGATCAAAACAGCTCAGAAGGGCCATTAGAAATCAGGTTTGAGGTGGTGAAAGGCAGACGAGCTCCCCAGGGTCCTGAGAAGCCTCCACAACATGCCCAGCACAGCCACGCTCCCAGCCCCATGGGTGATGCACTCCCCGTTCCCAACCCAGGCAGGAATGGCTAAAAATACCAGCATCTCTCCCTCGCTTGAGCACACAGCTGAGAAACGTTTCTGTTGACTCAATAACCTGATGAACTGACATCAAACCTCCAGCTCTGACCCATCCCACCCACGTTTAACACATCCCAACCCCGGTGATGGCCAAGCCCTGCTCCAGTGCATGATGCTCCCTCTCCCAGCCCTGTGCTGGGTGGACAGTCTCGCAATTCTTCACTTCTAGGATACTTTCTACATGATCTAACCAAGAGACTGGGGCTGTCACCAAAGCCCCAGGCAGGACAGAGGACAGCAGTGCAGCAGCTGGTCCTACACCCTGCAGCTGGGGATGCTGCACGTGCTCCTTGCAGGTGTGAACACACTGATTTACACCCCCCCCCCAGAGCATCTGGGGCTGCCGTCCATCCTGGTGGCTTTCTGGTTTGGGGGATCAGGCAGAGGCTGGGGGTTGGATTCCCACGACGCCGGGCCATGACACATCTTCCCCCCCTCCACACCGGCCCTGGGTGAGCACCCGAGCCCAGAGCTCAAACCGCTGCGAGCGGGGAGGCGCAATTAAAAATGCACCGCGCTGCCGGCGCATAAATCTCCGGCACGACTTGCAGGCGACGTGGAGGGTGATGGAGAAGCCTTGTCCAAGGTCAGACAGCGAGTCCCAGGGGATGGCCTGGGAATGGGAACGGCGGCCCCAAATTCCCACCCCTCTCCCAGTGCCGAGCCCGGGGCCAAATCTGGATCTGCTGGGTGCGGGCACGTGCCTTTGTTGTGTCTGCTGCACATCCTTCACGAGTTACAAGCGGTGGCCCCGCGCTGCAAGTTGCTTCAGCACAGCTCCAGAAAAGCTCGGCAGGTCAAAAGAACCAAAAGCACGAACCAGCCGCAGGAATACGGGAGAACCAACAAGTTCTGCTGCTGCTCCGCTGCCCCAGCTTTGACTGCACACCTCCTCACTCGAGTGCTGAAGCCTCCAGCACCTCCTCGTCCCACGAGCAGTGCCAGCAGAGCTGGGGTGCCCACCCCAGCCCCTCCCCGTGCCGGGTGCTCGCTGCGTGCGGCTCCACCAGCCCTTTGTTCCCTCCCTCCCCGCTTGCAGCGCGCGAACCTTTTCCTCCAACCCACCAGCAACAGGGTTTGTCCCTCCGCAGCAATGCGGGCACTGAAAGCATCCCGAGGCAGATGTTTCTGTGACCTCTGACCCAAGACTAATGTTTTCCTTTCTGCACTAAGCTGCCATCTGCCACGGCCGGCACAGATGACACCCAGGCGCTCCCGCAGCCAACCCCACCCCGGCACGGCTCCCGCAAGGCGGCACAGGGGCTTTGTTCAAATTTGGGCTGTGTCAGCCCCGCACAAGCACAGACTGAGGGGCTGGGAGGGGGTTCAGAGGTGCTGGGTGCAATGGGGGATGCCCCAGATGAACAGGGGAGTCATCAGAGGCTCAGCCTCCGTCACCCCACAAGAATGGCCATGCTCACACCACCCAACGCTCTCCTGACCTGTCCCCCAAAAGGGCTGAGACTGTGGCAGGGTTGGAGGTAAAACCCACCTCACGCTTCAAACGCATAAAATAAACCAACAGGCAAAATGAAAACCAGGTGTAAGCTGGAGCATGGGCAGCAGACTTGCAGGGGCTGCCCCCCCATCCCCATCCCATGTGGGGCCAGGTCCGGGGGGCAACTGTGGGAGGGGACAAGGGGCTGGCAGGGAGCCCCATCCCCAGCCACTGGCCCCAGGTCCAGGCTGCCTCTTATCTGCACTGCTATCACATAACCTCTTCCTCACCCTCATCTGCTGGAAGCATAAACGGCTGTGGTTGTTTTCCCCAAGGTACAAGCACCGTGGGAAAGCTGAGGAGGGGAGGCTCAGCTCTCCACTCAAGCTCCATTTTGGGGCTACTTGAGGCTAATGGAGCCAGAAGAGTCCCCAGTGGGACTGGGAGCAGGAGCAAACTCAGACCCCCCACCTCAACTCCCAGGCACAGGCTGGTCTGGGGATGCCGCTCTCTGCAAGGTGGTACCCATGACCCAGAGCAGCATCCCTGCACCCCGGAGCACCCAGCAGAGACACCCCAGCACAGAGGTGGTTCAGAAACCACCTCCATAGCCTTGCACGGTGCAGAGTCTCCACTGAGGGACCATGACACCAGCAGAACCCTCTGCACCAGCAAATGCTCTGCGTGACCGAGCAGACGCCTGTGCCAGGGTGGTCTGGACCCTACAGAGCAAAGCAAGTGACCAAACATGAGCAGGGCACTCAAGACTTCTCATGCTTGCTGGAAATGGCTGAGAGAAGGAGAAATAACCAGGAGGAAGAGTCTCCCTTAGCTGCACATAGGAACCCAGCCACTGCACACTGCTCCCAGCTGCAGAGTGGTGACACGACCCTACCCCTTCGTCCCCACAGCCCTGGGGGTAACCGTCATCCTGGGATTAGGAATGGGAACCACAACTGCCTGCTCTGCCACCCTCCCCCGGGCAGCCCCAGACCCTGCACGTTAAGCTCACTTTCCATCCACGCACAAGAGTCACTTTTCCAGTTGTGCCAGTGGCTTCCTGCTTGGCACAGCCTGGAAGCAACACCCCAGCTTTTCTCCTGAAGTCACACCCTTCCCCCTAAGACATGTTTGCTGGGTGCCAACCCAGGGGACTCTGATCTCCCCCCCAGCCCAAATCCAACCAGAGAAAGGGCCAGTGCTTAGGGATACACCTCTGTCTCACTGTGTCTTACTCCATTTTCCCATCCCATTTTATTCCACCCATTCCCCATAAGCCCCTTTGATGTTCCTGCATGGAGCATCCCTGGGGACTGCAGCCTGGGGCTGGTTTCCCCACAGCATCAGCCTACCTTAGACACAGCCCACACTCTAGAGCCACCTAGAAAACAGTCCTGCTGGGAAAACAGAGCTCAGCACCCTGTGCTCCTGTCACATCTCCTGCTCAGCTCCTGTCCTTGGCACAGCCACCCTGCTCGAGGTGACACTGCACCCCTGGAGGCAGCAGAAAGAAGATGGATGCAGGGAGGTGAGGAACACCTTCAGACACTGCCCTGACCTGGAGCTGTGGATGCTTCCCACTGCCCTAGCAGCCAGGGGCTGGGGGTGCCACTGGAGCCCCCTCCCAGCAGCGGGCACGGCCAGGCTCACCACACCTCCCCTGCAGCTTTGCTCTGTGGTTTCTGTTGCATGTCCGTTAAGAAACCAAAAGCATCACCAAGGCTCTCAGGAGAGCCAAGGCAGAGCTGTCCAGCTCCCCTTTGCTCCCACGGGGCACCCCAAAGCCCCCAGCAGCCCCCCTGTTCTCCCCCATCGCTGGCACAGCCCCACAAACGCCTCCTGCAGCCAACACTGTGGCTCCCAGCACCAAAACCCAGTGTTAGACCAAACCAGTGGGTTTTTTATGAAGTCCCATCCTGGTCTTGCTTTATTAAACACTCTGGGACACCAGCCTGGGAAAAAAACAGAGTTTCACACAGGGAGGGTGGTTGGCAAAGCAGCAGGTTACTACAAGTGAACCCGGTTTAAAAAAACAAGAGCAGATCCCTAGTCTTTTTTAATTAAAAAAAACAAACTGCAATCCAACGTTTTTGTTGTTTTTTGGTTTTTTTTTTTTTTTTTTTTTTTTTTTTTGTTCCACTTCATTTTTGACCTAGCCCAAGCCATCTAATTGAGATTTTAAGACCCAGACTTTCATCTGGAAAGAAACTAAAGGAATTCCCAAAGCTGGATATACTTGTGGACAGGAGTGGGGAAAAACCTGCTAGAGCCCTGTTCCTCCTACCAGCGTGGAGAGGGGAAAAAAAATTAAATAAAAACAAAAGCTTTGTTTCTTATGCAGACATTAGTCAGGACGGTTTGGGAATCAAAGTTCCCATTGTAATGAAAAACAATATAATCCCATTACTAAGCAAAGTGGCCACAGCTACCTGGGAAGGAGCTGCCTTTCAATGGAGCTTCATTCACAATAAACATGAAAGATGTCGAAGGAAGAGCCCAAGACAAAACTCTCCTCATTCCCACCCTCAACAATGGCTGCTATGAAATACTTCTTTTTTTTTTCCCCACCCTGGTTGATGTTTTTTTTACATCCTCTGCACACCCATTGTTGTGGGAGCGGGTTGCCCTGCACCCAGCCCTGCTCCTTCTCCTGGAGGAGCCTGCTCATGGGGCAACCATGAGGGATGAGCTTCCAGCAGAGGATCCCCAGGGAATACTCACTAGGCTGAGCCTGGCAAGTGGTCCCAGGGCAGGTCCCCAAGCAGGTGCCCACACTGGTGACTTCTGCTAAACACCCTTAGGTCACCCAGCTCTGCTTTTCCACCACATGGCTGCCCAGCAGCCGTGGCAGCCGAGAGCACCCTCTGCAAACACTCCCTGCTTTGATTTTTTCATTTCGAAATGTTTTCTCTTTAAAAAAGAGAAATGGTTTTTCTTCTTTAAGCTAGAAGAAGTAGTCAGGATTTAGGGGAAATGAGACATTTCCACCTCCCCTGGCCACCCACCAGCACGGCTGGTGCCCGAGGTCACTCTCCCTTCCCCAGCCTTTCTGCTGGGGAATGCCCGTTTTCACTCACTCCAGACAGGGTGCTGCCCACACTGGCTGCCTGGGCAAGGCAAATTCACATTGCCTGGCTCCTGGGAGCTCTGGCACACCTTGAGCTGTCACCATCTCATTACATGTTGATGAACTCTCTCATTGTGCCCCCCCCCCCCGCAAGCAAGTTGTGGCTAAACACAGCACTGCTGGAGAGCCAAATATGGCAAACTCCCACCCGGGACACGCGTGACCCCACAGTCCCACTCGTCTAATCCTGAACATAAAACCTGAGATTAGGATCTGAACAGCCACCAAGAGTTTAAACAAGCTATATTTAGCTCTGATATTTATAAACAGGAGGAGAGGGGGGTTTTGCAGAGCACACGGGTGCCCCTGTGGCACGAAGCCAACCGAGAAAACCAGAGCAACTGGAGCCGGGGTTGTTTTGGTGAGACAGGGAGTGGGCAAAGATGGCAACGGCCGGGCAGCAATGGATCCAGCTCCTCATCCTCACCTCCACGGAGCTCTTGGCTGCTCTTTGCAAGCAAAGCAAAGCTCCTCAAAATACTTATTAGCCACACAAAACTCAGCCCCCTCCCCACTTAGAGGGATGCAAAGCACCTCTGAGCTGGTGGGTACCCGCTCCCGGGATCTGTATCCCAGGAATTCTGTCGCTGACGAGTTTAGCCAAGGAAACAGGGAGGGAGGGAGGAAGGGAGGGAGGGAAGGCTCTGCCTCCGACACCTTTTGCCGGCAGAAATCCCTGTGTCAACATGACGCCCTGGCGGAGGGAGCGGGGACAATGGTGGCGGCTCTGCCCCCCAGCCGCAGCCTGCATTCCTGCCCCCCTCCCCTGGAAACCCCCCTTTTGTGGGGAGCAGCAGGCCCTGTGAAAGGGCCGTCTGTCGCCCTGCCTTTTGACTCCGAGGTCTGTGTCTAACATTTTAATAGGGGCTGGGGAGTCTCCCTCCCCACCCCCTCTCCCGGGCTGCTCCCCCGCGGGGTCACTCTCCCAGTCCGGCGCGCGAAGCTCTGGACAAGGGATGCGAAGGGTGGGAGTGGGAGGTGCTGCACACCCTGATACCCACAGCCACATTCCTCCACTTGCCCCAGGAGCAGCCACTCGAAGTGTTTACCAGCCATGAGTGGCTCTAGGAGGGTCTTTTCCTGATCTCTCCCCCTGGTGTGAGGCTGCACCGTGGGGTGGGAGCGCTGGGGATGTGCTCTTCTCCATGGCTGCTCATCCACAGCAGAGGATTTCCATCTTAAAATAAACCACTGCACACTCAGAAACACTCAGCCCCCTGGGGGGTGATGCTGGTGGGGAGTGGGAGGTCTTCAGTGTCCCCATCACCCTGCTGATGCCAGCTCTCAGCATGGGGACATGGGACAGAGCAGCTGATAAAGACTCTCCTTTGGCTGCTCCTCCTGGGGACAGTTGTGGTGGACACAGGTGGTGTCACATCACACCAGGAGCCACGGAGGAGGATGAGGAGGAATCGGCAGCAGGAGGCAAGGCTCAGCCTGAGACTGATCCTGCCCAGGTCCAAGCAAAGCCTGGTCCTGATGACTTTAGATCCAGCCTAAAGCAACAGGTTTTGCAGCCCATCAGTGCTCCTGCCAGCACCCAGTCCTCCCAGCCCACCACCTGCCTCCCCCCAGCGTGCCCCTCCCCTGAAATAAGGGCAACATTAGAGCATCATTAAAACTTAATAAATCCATTTCCCATATAACTACCACTAAAATCAGATTCTGGGGAAGGGAATTAGTGTGAAAACTTGTTAAAAGAAAATGACTCGGGCGCAAATAAATTTTTGCGACTTGACTGAGCGTGAAAGTTTCCCATTAAAATGCAGCCCCGCTCCCTGTGCTGGAAATGTGCAAGAGCCCAATAACCAGCACCTAAACATTAACTGTTTAACCGGCTCTTCCAATATTAACTCCAGGCTGGCATGGGGGAAGGGGGGAGGACGTGAGGGTGGAAGCCTGGAGCTGACATTCATTGCTGTTGGGAGAGGGAAGCCTACGTCTCACCGGCCTCACGCTCCCAGCAGCAGGCACTCGGGGGGGAAGGCTCTGGCTGTGAGCACCACACGATCTCTGCTGCATGTGGAGCATCAGGCAGGATGCTGCTCCATCAGCTGGACCAGGTGAGCACTGTGGGGCCCTTCCAATGGAAAAGTCACAGAAGGGTAAGGGTTGGAAGGGAGTTCTGGAGATCTTCTCCAGCCCCGCTGCCCCAGCAGGGTCACCCAGAGCAGGGGGCCCAGCAATGCAGTGTCCAGGTGGGTTTGGAATCTCCACAACCTCTCTGGACAGCTTGGGCCAGTCTCCAATGCCCTCACACCAAAGAAGTTTTTCCTTATAGCAATATTCTGTTCTACTCTGGGGCAGGGCTCCTCACATGGACCAATCAAACATCTCCCCTCCAAATCCTCACACAGGTTTTAGCCGTGTTCCTGAGCCTGCATCTCTCACACCAAGCACTGCATTTACCAATGGGCACCTCCAGCACCTAATCCACCTCCATAAGCCAGGATATGCTTGGCAGGTCTTGCTGCTCCCTCTCACACCCAGAAAGGTTTCCATGTTCAGATAAGCAACAGCACATGGAGTTAAACTGAGGCACTGGGGCTCTCCAATCAGGCAGGTAGGACCTGCCATGGTCTGGTGTCAGCAAGACCTAGCAAAGTGCTGCAAAGACTCCACGACATCCCATGCAAGAGATGTGCAAAGAGGCTTGTGCTATGAAGTCCAACTGGGGCTTCCTCGAGCACTTCAAAGACCTGGTTCTGCAACTCTGATCAGACACTGCTGACACTGGTGGTGCCAAGGTGTGGCCCTGACCCTCACACATCTCTGCTCCTGGATGCCTCCAAGCCTGGATACCCAAGAAACAAAACTGCAGTGTCCCTTCTCAACACCAGAGGAACATTTCTACTGCTCATTCCAGATCTTTGGGAGATATAAGTAGTTTTACCCCAGACCAAAGCAGGAGCAGAGCTGGTGAGCACCCAACACAACGACCAAGGCCAACCTGCTGCTGCCAATACCTCTCTCCAGGGCAACCCCAAGGAGCCCAGCACTGCAGGATGGAGCTCTTCTGTGGATGGATGGGCTGGGAAAACTGAAATGCCTCTTCTCTACAGCAAATCCAGGCTCATGAGGGCACCAAGCAGAAAGGCAACTGCAAGGGCCTGCAGGATTTTGGCACAGCCACTTCCAGTCACTGGGGAGCTGTGGGCCCAGGGCATGCAATGAGATGAAAATCAACCCAAACCTTCACCTCGCCTGATAGTCTTTCTAACCCTGGCCCCCCAAAGCACAGGGCTGCAGGGAGGTCAGCCCAAGACCAACCTGAGGCATGATGAGCGAGCAGTCCACATGCCCTGTTGTGCTGTCCCATCCCAGTTTTGTGCCAGCTGGACACAAAGACACACACCTGCAGTGAAGCAGATGGACCCCAAACACCTTTTTGGCTCCTGGGATGGTGGCAGGACTCAACCAAGACTCGACTGCAGGTCTGCTTTCCGGGGATGGGGGGTAAGGATTTATCCTAGAGGCTCTTCCCCTCTGCAGCCCCAGTACACGGTCTAAAACTTTCACCTGGAGTTTGGCAACATGTTAACCGTGGAGAAGTCTCCATCCAGATCCAGAGCTTACCAGCTCTTGGTAACTGCACCCTGAGGCTACTCCCTCGTTAAACACACTGATGCTCTATAAATTTCACATTCCACTCATGTGCACACGCTGTTACCATTTGGGACACCTACCAACACGAGCAAAACAAGGGTCACCAGACCTCCAGGCCTGGAAAGAGCAGGTTAATTTCCAAACAATGTTATTTTAAAACTTGCTAACAGCCTCCTGATTATGTTATCCAAGCTCTTAATTGGCAAGTGGCTTGGTCCTGCAATGGCTTATACGTGTCTCCCTCATGCCACATACAATAAACCAACAAAACCTTGGAGGTGAGACCAGGACGTGTAGCACCAGCTGGAGCAAAAAGACCTACCATGGCTTTCCAGCAGGTAGCAAAGCAGTGAGTCAGGTGGTTGAGAGGAAAGAAATTTTGGTGGAATAAAATGCACCCCATATGACAAGGTGAGCGACCTACAGAAGCTGTATGGGGAGCAGAGTCCTGAGCAAACATTTAACAGCTGCACATACCTGGTGGAGAACAGCCCCTCTGATCTCAGGTGATGATGGGCACTGTGAATACCCCATCCCCTCTTCATCCTAGGGAGCCCCTGAGCAAATCCATCTCAGCAGGCACCACCCCATCTCTCCTCATCTCTGTGCTGCAGAGGGACCACCCAAGACACCTCCTCTTGAATGTGACTCATGCTGGCCCCTGCCCAAAGGCAGAACAACCCTCTGGCCACCACAAGTAGCCAAGCCATGAGAAAAGCCAAGTTGACAGCAGTCATTGGGACCACCAGAGACAACTGACAACCATCCAGAAAAGAGATGTAAACACAGATTCTTCTAGAAAAAGAGCTAAAAACTTCTGCTGCTGCCCCAGTGACCTTACCAGCTGGGTTTCGAAGTTTCTCTTCCACGGGAATCTGCAACAGGTGACAATTTTGTATTTTTAATCTGCCCTTTTACCCATTTCCACCTTGCTCTTTCCGAGAATGAGCTCAGACTTGAAAGAGCCACCAAGAGTTCTCAACATGGCTGAATCACCGCTCGTCTACTTCTTTAAGAGCTTCCTCTGGTTGATTGTTCAACACTCCACCCTCTTCCTCTCCAGCACTGAGACCACATTTTTTCTTTGTTATTATTTCATGGAAATAACTTTGGGTTAAAGCACATGAGAAAAACCAAACCAGAAGGAAACTTCCGCCCTTTACAATGAGATAACAATGACTGAGCAGTTGAATAACTTGAAGGGCACGGAGAGCTGCAGGGCTTAGATCACTCCTCTGCCTTCCTGGTTGTCTCCAGAAAAGAGTTTTGATCTAAAATAATCACCTCTTCCCACTATAGTCCCCCTCTAAAGATTTCTTCCAATGTTTCTGGCCTGCTTCCCGTGGAAGCTGGTGGTGGCAACGGGCACCAGCTCAGGAGCCATCACCCCGGCTGAACTGCAGCGCCGCGCTGATTCATAAACAGAGGAAGTACTTTAGCAAACCAACTTCTCCCCCTGCTCAGCGCAAGTTCAGTGGTTCATTTAACTTATTCTTTCCCTTTGCTTTTGCTTCTCTGAGCCAGAGCAGGACAACTGGAAGGCAGCTCCTCTGACCTTAACTGCGAGAGGCTGGTGGAGCGGGGTTTGAAGCTCAGCCCTCTTTCATGCCATCTGCTTTTAACTAGCAGAGCAAGGGAGGTCCTGGGAATAAACATCACATGGCACAGCAAGCTAAAATCAGCTCTACTCATTGCAGGGATGCCAGTCAAAACTATGGTTATCCAAGAATCTAATTAGGAGCTATCACTAGGAGTCAAAACGACCTTTTGGGAAACCATCTCATTTTGTCTGGGAAAATGCCTTAAGTCAAAGGCAAGAGCCTTTTCTGGAAAGCCACAGCTCCCCAGCGCCGTGAAACCACACGCCAAACACCGGGGCAGCCACCGCCCGCAGACCGGACCTTGGAAAGCTCCACAGCTGACCCAAGAGCTACTCGTGGGACACAAACACCCCACACCTTCACCCGGGGTGTGCACAAGACACACAAAACTCTGCTGCTGCTGCTCTTCCAGCACGGAAAGACCCGGCCATCCCTGCCAAGAGGGAAAGCAGCTCCAAAGGCAGCTTAATTAGGCCGCTTCTGTCACGAGCCCTCCAGTGCCCGGCCCTCGCCATTCAATTAAAGCCCTGCGTGCCCCGGACCTCCTGGCAGAGGGACAAGCAAGATAAGGCACCTGGAGTTTCACGCCCTATCGCTGTAAAATAATAAAGGCAGAGAGAGCTCCTCGTCTCGCACCAGCAATTCCCTTTCCGTCACGGGGCCGATAACCGGGCTCCGGGAGTTATCGGAGTCGTCTTCGCGTAACCCAACGAGCTCTCTCCCGCCACGAACGCCGGAGCGGCGTCTCCCTCGTACGCTCTTTATTTCCCTCCACTTTCTAATTGGATTTGTGGGGGCAGCACAATGGGGCTTTATGGCCAAACTTTGTTAAGTGCCAGGGCCGAGCGGAGATGTGGCCAGCAGCCAAAATGGTGCATTTCACGCAGGCGCCAAAGGGCAGTGCCAAGCTTTTCTGCGTCTGGTATCTGTGTTCTTGGCTCTGCTTTGTTTGAGACGCTTGGAAGCAAAACTCCTCGGAAAGAGATATTCAAACAAGTGAAAACCCGGGATTTTGCGAGCTGCCATCAGATACCTTGGAAATCGGCACCTCCTGGAGCCTGGCAGTACCTTTAACATCTGCTCCCGTCACCCACGGAGCGTACCCTGATGGTGAAAGTGCTTTAACACACTTGAGAGCACACACCTTGCTTTGCTAAAAAATTAACTCGCACGAACGCACGAAGCCATCCAAGGGGGGGGTGGGGGTTATTCACAGCTAGCAACGACCAACTTCTTTAAAGTTAACTTTTTCCTCTTAAAAAAAGAACCCACCCTGAGCCTACTTTGGAGGCTTCTCCTCCCAATAGAGCTCGTACACATCAGATCTAATTAGATTCCATCACCATCTGCACATGAAATGTAAATCAGGAGTTGGAGAGACTTAAGGAGAAAAGGGAAGAATGACCACAAGGAAAAGGAGGGGTGTAAGGTTGGGGAGGGGGTGGAGGGTTGGGCATTCTGGGAAGCCATACATGATTAGTCACACAGCATTAATCTGCCTCCCTTAACAATAGCTGCCGAATTTCGACCGAATCCCAGCTGTCGCTCTTTGAATGAAAGAAAACAAGATTTAGAGCGTCAAGCGTTGGTAAGGGCTTCTGTGCAAAAAAAAAGTGGCGTGCATTCATTAGTGGCTCACAAAGGGACCCAGCCTTTGTCCATTAAATTGCTCATGTGCCTGATTGATTTGCTGATTTATTTGCACCAAAGGGTTGGGGGGCTCAGCTCGGAGAAGGGGGCGGGAGGTGCCCGGCTACTGGGCAGAGTAACGGCACCCAGGCGGATTTGCAAAAAAGCAACAGGCATTGTCAAGGGAAACTGCCATTCAACAGGTTGGGATTGGAAATGCCTTCAGGTTCCTCCGCCGAGGACTTCCTCTTTGGAAATTTGGGGTGGGTGGGAACGTCTCCCCGCCTGCTCTCGGCTCCAGGCCGTGTTCAACAGGCAGAGGGGAAATCTGGCCGGAAAACAGAGCCATGCCCATTCACATTTCTTTTATGGAATAGTTTTAAAAAGGGAGCTGGAGTCTTATTCATTTCTCTTGGTTATTGTTCCCTGGGAGCCTGGAGTGAATCGGCCATCGCTGCGGTGGGTCGGTTGGTCCCTCAAAGAGTCCCAACGCTTTACACATCCGTTTCTCCACAATCAGCTTGGAGAAAGCTACTGCTTGGGTGCCAGGTCCTGCCAGGAACGCCAGGCTGGACCACAGCTCAGCACTGGCAGGGCTGCAGGAGGGGGTGGCCCTGCTCCCCTGCCTGCCCCAGGCAATATCCTCCAGACCCATGGACATCAACGGGGCAGCTCCAGCAGCCTGAGCCACTCCGTGAAACCTCTCTTGAATGTTTATTGATGTACTTGACACTGCACCACGAGCTGCCAGGGTGCAAGGGACTGAAAGGCAACGCTTCAGGGCCAGGTGGGAGTAGCTGGAAGACAGACAGACAGACAGCCTCCCTCCCTGCCCGCCGGTCCAACAAGCACCACGGGCTGGCCCTACCTCCTGCTCCATCAGCAGGGCAGTCTGCATAGGTTAACACCAGCAAAACATGGCCCTTTGCCCATGTTTTTCCACCCAGCTAGGAACAAAGCCTGATCCTGCCAAACTCGCGGCGACTCCTACACAAGCAGGTTATTCTTGCCACTCAAGGAAAGAAAACGCATCTTGCCCTATTAAATCCAGAGCCTTCAAAGCAAAGTCAACATGCATGTCAATACTTTGGTCGGGGGAGATGAAAATCCTCTGGCTCCTCCATACTTACTGGCACACCTCCGTCCCGTTGAGAAAAGTTTCACACTTGCCCCCGTTGAGGCAGGATTCTGCAAGCTGCGTGCACCGTAAACCTGCAATCAGAAGGAGAAGAGTCAGCCACAGCACAGGGCTTAGATGGCAGTGGGGTGGGGCTGCATCTCCAGGCTGGCTCGCCGAGACCCCCTGTGCAGCCCAGTGAGATGGGGGCTGCAGCATCCAGCAGCCCCCACCCACAGGGTGATGAAGACAGGCAGGGACTGCATGGCCTCAGTGTTGAGAGGCTCATCTAAAAATAAACTTGGGGTGGGCTTGAGGATAGGCTCTGCCTTCTCCTCCAGCAGGAGGACTGACAGAGAGAAACCCCAGAACAAGCCCTTGAGTGACAAATGCCATTTGGGAAAATCCATCTGCCCGAGGGCCCATCAGTTACCATGAACTGGGAAACGAAATGAGTTGCCCATCACAACTTGTAATGAGTAAAGGTTTCATTGTCTGCTCCTCGGAGCCAAATTCTGCACAGTTACCACAGCAACTTGCTGAAAGTACCAGAATCGCTTCCGATTTCACCCCAGCTTGCTCTTCCCTTTCTCTGTCCCGCTGGCTCTCCGCAGTAACCGGTTCTGCGACACGCGGGTGCTGCCGGAGCAGTTTCACACTGAGGCACCACAGCTTCACACCGACACCGCCAGAGCCAAACTGCTCCCCTTGGATGACTGAGCAGCCCCACGCAAACCACGGAGACACCCCACGGGCGATGGAGCGAGGTGCTGGGGACCGCTCCGCCCGGGCACAACTTTTTGCAAACTTTGCCTTCGAGGGGCTGGGCGCCAGACACGGCTCTCAGAACGGGCTGCCTCGGTGCAGAGCGGAGAGAAAGCAGCTGCTCTGCTTTTTCTTCCTAAAATCCTCACGGGACATTCCTGCTCCGGACCAGGCT
>JANHGL010026042.1:0-14548 GCA_024611195.1 Ceyx melanurus
CTTTAAATGTTATTTTAATGATCATTTCAAAATAAATAGGTAAAGGTTTTCCTATTATTTAATAATAATATACAAGACTATATAAATTTTATTTTCCTGACAAACACCACATAGCATGAAGGTGCGCGGACAAAATGTAAGTTAATTTTTTTATGAGCTTTTATGTTATCCTTATAGAATATCATTTGACCTGTCTAATGAGGTTGATTGTTCTACCACATTAAATGAATATTACAGGTAGGCTATATTCCTATCTTTTTTTTTTTCAATACAGAAACATTGTTAACTGTTAAGTAGCATATAGTCCTCAGATTCTGATCTGTAAGTCTATTACCCACTTAAATTACCTACTCAATAAATGGAATTGTTTCAATTGAGATGCAATTCTTTTCTACACTCATTATTTTGCATATTCTATATTTTGCATACTTTTTTTTCCAAACTTTTTTTTTCTGATTCACTAAGATTCTTATGTATTCTTATCTTTCCAATATCCAGGTAATCTATCTTCTTATAATCTGAAAATGTCATAAATAAGCAATTTCTTGCATGATGAGGTCAACCCTGATAATATTCTACGACTGCAGACACAGGTTCTTAGTTCAGTAATCCTTTCTTTGTGCTAGTGAGACAGTTGGAACCATTTATACATCTGTTACAACAGCTTCATCCAGAGCATGTTTTCTGAACTTCAGAGAATGTCACTGAGACAGCATCAGAAACTCCACCGGAGTCAAGATGTGACATCTTTTGGTCTCTCGCCACAAGGCCTGTTCCTCTGTCACGGGAGGGTAGTAGATTGTTTTGACACAGTTTGTTGTTGACAAATTCATGATGGCTTTAGGTGTTAGATACCCTTGTGTAGAACATTATCCTAAAATAAGAAGAAATGGCAAGTACAGAGTGTAAAACTGATATCTAGGTATATATATATTTATAGTTTGTTTTGTTTTGTTCTTTTTTGCTTCTTCCAAGCTTAGGGAGGACATTGATTTTCAGTATTTACAGTCTCTCTGAAACCTGTGATTTTCTTTGTCTATTTGGCATACATATTTTCAGCTTCAAAACAGCTACCTGCAATAGTTTCTTGATTTCAGGCTCAGCCCTAAAATACAGCCTTTAAAATGAACTCCCACTACGTTCATTGGTCAGTTCTGTCTGGTGATGCAGGGAGAAATTGTAAGGATTGGTTCCACAAGGAGATCGGTGCTTAAACAACTGAGAAATTGGAACTGTAGGGAATGGATTACTGACCTATGGAGAATTAAATTTAAGGTTATGGTGATTTTACTGAATAGTGTGCACAATGCTGTGCAGAGATGCAGTTCAAGTTGTTCTTTACTAGAACATTTTCATCTTGAAAACTTGGATATCCCTGAATATCTCATAGATATTTCTATCAGAAAAATCACATTTAACTTAAGCTGCTTAAGCTGGTATAGAGCTTCTTCAACTATTACACCTTCATTTTACATGGTGCAAAACCTTTTCAGTAACACAATATATAATACAAACATGGAGTATAACAGAATGGGGAAAATAAGTTAGTCTTGGATGTGTTTAAAATTATTCAATCGTAGAAGTCCTTCTGCATATAATTTATTTATATCCTTCTGGATATAATTAAATATGGCAATAATACAAGAAGGATATAAAAAAAACCCCATATGTGAATATAAAAATATATCAAGAAGATAAACTATATGTATTGGAATACAAGATATTGTTTTAAAATATTTTAAGTGGATTTTGAATATGAAATTATTATTAAAGAATTATGCATACTATAATACTTTACAATAAAAAATCTACCACATTAGGACTTAGTTCTATTCTATAGGAATTCTCTGGTTGCTATATTGTGTTGAAATTTTGTGAACCATGACTAGAATGTGAAAGGAAAACAGTAAAGTATATTTTTAAGTTTTTGAGCTCAGGCTTCTGCTTAGGCAGGAACACTACATTTATCACACACAACCCAGATCAAAGCTATCATTTTATGACCTTTAAAAAATTTATGGGATACTAAAATGCAGAAGAAAAATTAAACTGTTTTTTATGAAGAAGAGATATTAGGTTAAGAAACCTTCTTTTCCCGAAACTGCTTAACTTGCAGTGTTACCTGAATTCTGTTAGTGTCTTTTCCCTGTAAGCACTAGCACTTGGGTACTTGTGCAATTGTTTTGTTTGTTCTTAGACCTGCTCTGTTTGCAATTAATTGAGAACCACTGTGGCTCTCAGGACTTGCTAGGAATGCATTTGCTTGGGTACACAGCCTCTGTTAGATTACAAGTCACGAAACAGCCACAACAGTTTGTGAAGTTATTTTAAAGAGGAGTGGTTTTCAATGTTGATTTTCTTTTCTTTTTAGTAATGTGTTTATAAGCAGTGATGCTGCTGTGACTTTGTAAAGACAAGTAAAACATAGAAAACTATATAGTAGAGAGAAAGACTCAAAATAACATTACATGTTTCTTCCATTTTCACTCTTTTCTTTAATGGAAAGATTAGATTCCATTGGGAATCTTGTTATAGCCCAGATACTTTGGAAAGAGGATTGCAGGATTACTCTCCTTTAAATCAGTTGTAAAGCACCAACTGATTTCCATTTGCCCCAGTCTCTCAGTAATGGCTTTTGAGTTCCAAAGTCACTTGAACAATGAGAATTATGATAATTTAGTTTCACATAAAATAAGGTTTTGCTTCAAAATAAACCTACAACTTTCTTACAGAGTTTAAAAACAAAATACACCAGCATATGAAAACCCACCAAAAAAACCTCAAACCCAACATTTTTCTAGGCTTCTATCTTGTTTTTTTTCTCCCACTGGCATTTTTGGTGCTCACTGCAAGGGAACAAGAACTACGTAAGCAGACAGACAAGTGAGATTCTCACTACATATGTCTAAAATGTGGTCAAGTACTAGTTCACACTAGTATTGATGTTTATAATCAGTTTTAATAAATTTTATTAAATATCATGTTAAGTTAAAGTTGCACATCTTTCCACAACTCAAGCACAGTAAATACCAATTAATAATATATTGTGAACAACATGATATTATGTCATCCTTACTTTTTCTACTCTTTAAAGTTATGAAAAGACTTAGTTTTCTTTTTCTCAGAACCCTTATCAGCATTTTTCCAAAGAGGCAGGCACATTCAGACCTTTTTTTCATAATACAAAGATTAAATTTCCTACAATATGTCACTGTATTCTTTTAACATATGCTAGCACTTTGAAAAATGAGTTAGCAAAAAGAAAATATGGCTTTATTGCAAATATTGTAGTAACATTTCCACTGTAACAATTTAAAAATTGCTTGTCACATGCAATGTCAATAACCTTTATCTGACTGCCATAGAATCACAGGATAGCAGATGCTGGAAGGAACCTCTGGTGAACATCTAGTCCAACCTCCTGCTCAAGAGCAGGATCAGCTAAGGCAGGTTGCTCAGGGCTATGTCCAGTCTTCTTCACTTCTCTCATCAGGTATTTATGCACATGGAAGAGGTCCCCTGATCCTTCACTTCTTGCTGAAATGTCTCAGCTCTCCCATCCTTTCCTCACACGTCAGATGCACCAGTCTTTTATTCATCTTTTGTCTCTTTCCTGGATTCACTTCAATAAGTTCATCTCTCTCTTGTACTGAATGATGGGGCAATTTTTCCATTTGCATCATAGCAGATAGTTGAGGGAAAATGACAGGAGAAAAAGTACAGCTGCCAGAAGTGATAGGTTTAACAAAATAAAGACTGTTATTGGCTTGTAGCAGAATTATGGCAGGACTGCAGTTATATTAACGTATTGACAGTAGGTGACGGTGTCTTGTGAGAACTGGTAACCCACAGAAGAAAGGGAGCAGATCTTCCTTGTATATTTAAAATGCATGGGTGATTCTGTATATCATAAAAAAAAAAAAATAAATCCATCTATTATGAACAAAATATTAAGACAAGCAGAGAGAGTGAGAAAATGACATTTGAGTCATAATGAGAAAAATATCTCGTCGCTGGTTCCTTCTTCATTTATTTCTTACCTGAAAATTATCTCCTTTGTTCAAAAACTGTATGTAGCTCACAAACATTCTGTTTTTAATGAAATTATTTTAACTGTATGCAGACTATTCATAATATTTCAATTTGCACCTGCTTTTGTCTTTTATTGCATAATCTGCAGATGAGAGATAACAATGACACACAACATTAAACAGCTCTGATCTCCATGAATATTTACTATTAATCTTCTTTCTATTATCTCTGTGAACATCAAGGAAAAAAGAGTCTGGGCCAATGTCTGGCTCTTCAATCCAGTATTTTGTAGAAATTAATAATAAGAAAAACAGACAAAAAAACCAACACACCTGGAAACTTAGACACAATCTACTTCAGCCTTCCACAGAAAGATAGGTGTATATATATACACAATTACATGAGTTATATCACGTATTTCAAAGAGACTTTTTTTTCCTCTTCTCAGTCCTTTTTCTGTCTGAGAATTATTGGTATTCTTCAGCCAACTCAGTGTTAGACACATTTCTGTCATTCAAATCCTTGGCAATATTCCAGGTTCAAGAGGTCTTAAAACAGAGAACAAAGAGGGACATTATGATTTTTGAGACATTTTTATATATAGATTATGTTCAAGCCATAAATCATTCTTCCTTAAGGACAGCTAAGACTGTGATCTTGACATTTATTCTATGGGGGAGCAGATAGAAAGCAAGTCAATAGTGTACTAGTTCTATTTTCTAGAAAAGGATGAGAAAGTCTTTGTCCCATGCTACAGCAAAAACACTGAATACCTCCTGTCTCAGATGGCCTATTTTACTAGAAATGGTTTCAACAGATGTTCTGAGGCCCTGTCTGGAACATCTCCATGGGTGTAGAAGCATAAAACATGAACTATAATTTCTTGATGACATAAACTTGTCAGATTAGTATGGCAAACCTGAAGAGGCAGGGAATTATGGACAGTGTTCAGAACTATTATTCCAGTCCTTGGAGAAGCCACAGCCATATGTAGTTATTGAGAAGTTCACAGTTTCAAATTACAACAGTATTTTAGGCATTATTTTAAATTCAGAGAAATGGAAGAAAGAAAAGTTAACTCTCATACTTCTAAGACTGTTTCTCAGTCCGTTGCATGATGGTGACCATGTTTAACAGTCATATATATTATACATAACTGAAACAAGTTACCACCAGGTTGAATAAAAACTTTAAACATTTTTTTTTTTTATTTCCCCCACATGCACCAGAGGCTACTTCTGGGATCCCTGTGTTTGATTCTGATCCATATTGTTTTCTATACAGCTCTAAGAAATCACAGTCTCCCTACAGCTTTTCCCTGGTTAATATATTACTGTGCAGCATAAAAATGGACTCCAGGGTCATGGAAGGGAACTAGAAAAAATAAACTAATAGAAACCCATCAATCACACATCCTGATAGTGGCTATCTTTTAGATACACACTACTTATACTCACACTTTAGGCATAGTTTGTGAGAAATATGATTTCAGATTTTTCTCTGAATGAATGTTTGGAAGAATAAGACTTTAAAATATGGCTTGTGGAGTTAATTCACGCAAAGTAATATCTGTGAATGAGAATGATTAATCAGAAATCAAAGAGCTCTGAATGAGGGGCAGCACATCAATTAGTGTAATGGAAGTCTCAGAAATGTAAATAAAGACAACTTAAAATTAAGGATCTTCAAATAAATCCTCACAATTTAATAAAGACTGACAGGACTCATCTGCTCAGAGTTACCACAGAGTTTTAGAGACTGGAAATACTTGATTTGTATTTGTATTTGTTTTATTTTTCAACATGGTACATTTTCAGGAAAATATGTGCAGGACACCTCAAAATCGATGTAATTTCTCTGAATCTTATACACTGTCAATTGCTTTTGAAATCAATAACAGTGCTTTCCATCTGATAGAATTGTATTTTATATATAAATGTTTTCTTTCAAAGCAAACATTTAGAGAAGCCAGTAACTTTCTGTCAAATTCATTAAGTTTTCATTTACATCAATACATTTATTTCTCATTTCCACTTTTTTCCAGTCAGAGGTGCTTGCTCACACATTGCATATTTCCACACAACATATATGCATTCAAGATAACACGATACAGCAACATCTGCTATCCTGCTATGAATAAACATAACATACTTCTGTGGAATTGAATGTATATTGTTGAAAACAACATATCTGAAAACACACTTGGCATTAAATCAGTATAGCCGTACTGCAACTAAGATTTGTCATTTCTTTTTCAGCTCCTACTGAATACATATGTCTCTACATATTGAATAGACAGTGTTTTGCTGGGCAAAGCTTAGATCGGGTTGAATTCAGGTTTTTTCCAAGTGGAATTGAAATGCTTGCAGCAGCAACAGGAAAAAAGCAGTTCTCATAACCCAAGTGACTGCTGTCCTGTAGTCTCCATTTCTTAGGACTGACAGGTGAAGGACAAAGGGTTTCAGAGACCAGCCCCTCAAAATCTTATTACAAGCTCTTTCTCTTTCTTACTACATGTGGCAGCCTGCAGCAGAAAATGTGATTGGTTTGGATACAGATTCAAGAAGTATGAATAGACATCCTAGTTATTTCCATTCACACTGTGAATCACCAGAAGGAATCTTTATCTAGTTCAAATCCAGAATTCTTATATATATATTTTTTTTTTGCTTGTTCTCAAAAGAGCTCCTTCAAAGCATGAGGATGTGGAGGCAGTAAGGCACACTGCCATAGCTGCCTTCATGCAGCAGCACTTTTGTTACTACCCCTTCTTGATTCCTTTCATAATAATCATCATTCCATGCACCATCAAAGCATTTTCTGTTATTGTGATTTGAAGAGAGAAGTATCAGCAGTTTTTCAGGCCAAGGTTCTGAGTCAGTTATCAATAATTTCTGTTGATACAACATTCTTATTTGAAGATGTATTTAACAATGCTACATATTTTCCCCTTTTCTTCCACACAGAATTTTAGGTTGATGAACAAAGACACGTGATAAAAAAATTTCATGTCTATGAACTCTGTTTCCAATTAACAAATAATTAGGAGGACTATTTTAAATGAACATTTTCTGAGCATACAGCTTGTAAAAATGTTTTAATGAAGTTTAAAAGTGTTTTATCTGACAGTAGTAAACATAAAAAGAACAGTGACAGCTTTCAAAAGATAAATGAATTTCATGTTATCTTTTACTAACAATATATTTTTTTTTGTTTTCCTTTAACCTTGCTCCCACCAACAGTGACTGATTTAGGGGACTTTTAATAATTCTATGTAATAAGCCACAAAAGAGTTTCAATCATATGTTTCTCCAAAGGATTATGCAATAATAGATTAAAATATCAATCATATATACATGGAACTAGTTCCATCTCTGCAACCTTTCTGCAGTGGACAGCAATATCTAGGGAAAAAAAAAACAAACCAACCAACCAACCAAAACACAACAAAACCAATTATGTTTTCACATAAGGATTTATATTTTCATTATACTGTTTGACCTTAGGCTGCAGATATTTATTCAATACAATTTCTTATAACTACCATACCAAATGTAACCTTAATGATGCCCCACAGTTTTGCAATGCAAATTATAATCTGTTTATGATTCCTGATTGTGCAAATTAAGCCTAATTAAGTCTTTTCTATTCAGGGAAGCATTATGCATTGTAAGAAGATTTTTTATTGGAAAAGCAAGGTCAATATAAGCAATTAAAAAGAATTTGTTGCTGAGCAGTCTGAAAATGTAATTTCAAATGCTGTTTATTGGATTCAATTTAGGGGTTCCCCACTGGTTAATTTTTGAAGAACGTTGATGAGAACTGCAAGCTTCACAGTGCCCTGGAATCTACTTCTTCATTAAATTAAGATAAAAGAGAAGTAGACATCTTTTAATAAACTCATGCGTGTAGGCTTTTATCTGATAAATTGGAAGTTTTTTCCCAAAATTATATTTTCTGCAATTTCCCTGAACATTGATATTTTTCCCTAAAAATGTGCACTGCATGGCAAGGTTTGGTGAAAAGGAAGTTTAAGGTACTGCCCATAGGAAAAAATAATTTATCACTCTGACTTTAGGCACAGTTTTCAAAGAATTTAATCTAATTTGAAAATATTTCACAGGTCACATTTTATTAATATTTCAACAGTTTTAAAACTTATAAGGTGGGACTTCAAGTTCTATGTCAGCAGTGATTTATCCCTTTTAATCTCTACTCTTGTGATACTGGCTTGTACACACATTTCTCTGCTAATCCAAGCTTTTTTTACAAGAAATGGTTTATCTTCAGGCTTGCAAGCACAGTGACTAAATTAGTGCAGAGAATGGTAAGGGAAGGATAACTGTAAAAGTTTCTTTAGGTCAGAGAGACAAGGCTTAGACATCAATTTCAACCATCGCAGAATCACAGAACAGTTTGACTTGGAAGGGAACTTCAAAGCTCACCTCGTACAAGCCCACGCAATGAATAGGAGCATCTTTCCTTAGATCAGATTACTCAGAGTCATCTTCAATCTGACCCCAACTTGTTCCAGTCTCAGCACCCTCATGAAATATGTTCAATTTAAACCTACTCCCTCGCAGTTTAAAATGATTGATCCTTGTCACTGTAGATCTCTCCCTGGCTTTCTTATGACCCCCCTCTGAGTATTGAAAGGCCCTGGAGCTTTCTCTTCTCCAGGTTGAACAATCCCAACTCCCTCAGCCTGTCCTCAGAGAAGACCTGGTCCGGCCTCTGAACTATGAAGTGAAGAAATCTGCAATTTTCAGACTAAAATTATCCAGATTAGCAAGAATGGAGAGAAGCTGGAGCATTTCCCTGATAAACAGGAAGGTGCTAGAGAACCCAACCCCAGAGCTGCCAGGACATTACTGGTGCACATCCTTTCTCATAAGAACTCTCCAGTTTCTCCAAAGAGGCACACAGTTGTTACTAAACACCGTGCTTCTGGTTTGGTTTTTTTTTTCATACTGTGGATTATCACACTATTAGTTCTCACAGTTAGGTAATTCTCTTCAAACAGCTGTCAAGAACATTCATTTTAATTAAAGCATTATCTTACAGGTTTGGGGTTTTTTTAGTTAATATTGAGAAATAGCATCTTTTGTCTATATAATACAGTTTAAAATAGAAAAGCATTTAGTCTTCATAACCCCCAAGTTTCACAATGCATATCACAGAAATTTTTGTATCATCTGATAATAAGATAAGACTTGGAAATTTTTCTACCAAGTGTGGTAGAAAGTTTTTTACATATGCATTTGCCATATAGGTAGTGATAACCTACAGTTAAACTTCAATCTCTGCCTCTTAACTGAACTTCACAAGGCTGAAAATTGAAAAATGAAAACTTCTCTTCTGTAACAACAAAGAAAAAAAAAGCAATTATAATTTCTGCCCACGCAATATTTTACATAAATCTCATTATGGCATCTGGATGGCTATTACTCTGGTTCTTCAACAACCTTGATGAGCTCTCTTTTTAAAGATGATCTAACAGCTATTTTTAGTGTGGCAGAAAAGCACATTTTCTGTATGTAATTTTAATCTGTTGCTGTAATTTCTTTCTAATTTTTTAGTACAAATCACTAAAAACGTGTGCTGTGGGCCTCATCCAAAACCTGTTTTAGTTAATGGAAAGAATGTCCATGACTCTAATGGATTTGAATCCTCTGTTATTTGGGTAAGTTGCTAAACTCGTCCTTTTTCCAAGAGTTTGGGAAAAATAAAGTTTTTTTAAGACTGGGTCTGTATTTTATTTTTGGTTTCTTCTATTTCAGGTATGAATGAGAAAATGTCTTGCTGGGGAAATCTAGTGGGTTTATTATCAGTTTCATTAGTATTTACAAAGGTGTAAATTAAAGACATTCAATGAGTGTGTGTGTATTTTTATACTTGTACACACAAAATACTACATACAAAATCTCAACCCATGTGTATGTTTGTTTAAATCATATATTTATTATATGAATGAAAACATTCTGTGTTCTTTTGTTCAACTCTAGTAAATGAAAATTATTTGAAGTTATGGAATACCTAATAATAAGCACTTTAGATATCCAGGTTATTAATATATAGTTCTGATAGAATTATGATATTTATATGGTATTTTATATATAATATTGTATTATAAAATATTATAATACCACGAAAGAAATTGTCAGATCTCATGCACAGAGGAACAAGATACTAAAAATAAGAAGGAATTAAAGCATAATCCACTGTGTGGTTGCTAGATAAGAACACCTATTTGAGACTTTTCAGATTTGTTTTACAAATTTTGTCTCAAAATAAGAATGGAAACAGCACAATCCCTCTGAGATAGTTAAAAAGGTGTTTTGACAGTACAGCATATGCAACCAAGCCCTGCCAATGGCTGTCAAGTCAACATATGTCCAGTGTTTCCTTGGTACAAACTGTTCCTGGCAACTACAGGGGATGTTATTACTATTACAGCCATTTTATATTTATGGGTTTCCTTTTTATAAATTGAAAGTAGAACTGGTGAGTGCTAGAGAAAAAGAAGTATAAAGATTGTGTTTGCCAGACTGTGTAAGTGGCCTCTTTATTTCAATTACTTCTATGAGGAGCATGCACAGTAACAGACTGATCAGCCCTGTTTCAGAGACTCTCCCACTCCAGGCTGCTGCCAGTGTTCCCACTCCAGAGATTATGATAGAAAACGAGAAGGGAATCAGACCTGTCACTCAGACAACAACATATTTAAAGAACCTAACTGGGATGTGAACATACCTGGTCTCTGTAGAACAGAATCCTCCATATACTGGGAAGGTCTAGATGATGCTGAGAAGATAAACTGAAAGGATGTTAAGTCAAGATTCCTTCTGAATTCAATGGCAGTTCTTCTGTCAATAAAAACATTGCTACATGAGTTCATCATGGTCTAAACATACACATATGAAATACACAGATGCTGAGTACATACAGCACCTAAATGAAGGATTCACTGTGCAGTAACTACTACTTAAGAAAACTTCATTATTTTGGGTTCATTCTAATATTCTTGTAGTAAGCATGTAAAAATCCAGATTGTTATTACAGATTTCTACACCTATGAAGAACATAATGATGCTTCATGAAATGACAAGCACTGCAATCTAGTGTCAGACTAAACTTTGTGCCCGAGGGATGATTTTTATTCTTTTGCTGAATAGGTTATGGATGGAGAATATGTTACAGATACAGAACTTGCTTTTTGTGGTGAAACATGGTATTATTTTGTGTGAAAATACACCGGTATTTGCCAGGCAGACAGTAAAATTAAAAAAATCAGATGATATGTAATCTCTCTCTAGGAAGAAAGTGTCACAGAATTTAGTCTGTGGTGTTGAATACATCAGTGTCTGTTAAGCAATTAACATATTTACAGTGTTGGAGACTTCATTGATCTGGTTAACAATTAGTACTGAAGCCAGCTCTTTGTTTTGGTGCCAGTTGCCCAGATCTGATAAAAGGCAACTTGCAACAGAAGTAGAGATAATTCTGTATTATGCTACCTGGTAATAGGTTATGTTCCCATAAGCAAGCAAGGGACACAAAGAAAAATTACCTCAGCAGGTGATTTGTGTTTTTCTTCAATGTGTTTGCATATGCTGCAGATGGCAGGGGCAAAAATACAGGCAGCACATGCTGATCAGTCTGCTGGAGTGGCATTGCTGTTATTCAGATCAGCAGGTAAAGTGTTGGCCCTGCCCACTAAATAGGGATATTTTCTATCTCAAAGTATTGTGATGCTAAGAGTCTATGTGGCACTCAATAACTGTATTTCATGGTTGATAGGTACATTGTCTTACGTGTAGTTAAATGTGTTAGACCCCGCCTGTCTCTGTAAGAGAGATTACTTTTATATAAAAATATACTTTTCCAAATAACCATTGGAGACAATTTAAGAAAAAAGTCACTCTGTCACTCATTGCTATTCAAATAAATTTATAGATCCTATTATCATGGGAACTAATAAATGCACACATTCTCTTAGAATTGAGATCAGTGGCAGGCATCCAAGAATACAGTTATTATATGACTGCTGAAGATACACCTTTGCTATTTTGAATATACAAATACAGTCAAATATTTTTCATTCCAAAAAGATTGCAAATGGTGCATACATTTTGTGGCTGTCTATTTTGAGAAATACTGACTGCAAATCCTCAATCCATCATGCACTGTTTAACAATGAACTCTTCTTATAATGAAAAAAAGTCTGCTGAATGACTCCATAAATAAAACAGGTGCCTGCTATTTGGACTGAGTGATGACATGGCATCCCCACAATGCTCAATAGAGTTATTAACTCCCAAACACTTAACAGCCGTAGTATTCACAGAAATAAAAATTAAACAAACCCAAAAGACATAGCCCCTGAAATGATTCTGTAAGGTATTATCTCGTTAAAAGGAACTTAAAGGATCCATGACAAGATACAGTCCCTAGAGTTTACTTTGCAGATCTCTTTTGCTGATGCATGCTGCTCCTTATCTGAAGATGTGGCATTCCATGATGTTGAAAATTAGGGATAAACAAGCCAAAGCTTTCCTTCCATTCATGTAATTCTTTATTTCTGTAGCAACACTGCTAGGCTTTTTAGACTGTGCTCCATAATTTTGAATCCATTTCTCCTCAATCCCATTTTTTATGTCTTTGTGCATATGGTGCCCAGCATTTCATACCATTAATTTTTCTTCTCACTTTATAAAATACTTCTTCTTTAGCAGTTTCATGTGTTTTAACTCCCAGTGTGTTGCACTGATTGCACGTTCGCAAATAGTCAGAAATTCAATGTTTTGTTGACAGAAGTGCTCAGTGATGGAGGTGGGAGAGCTGCATGTACTAATCTTTCACCAAGATTTAATGGAGATGTCTGCTCCACATCCTCATAGCTATTTGCAGGCTCCACTGCCCCGAGATTTTACTCACTCCTCCAAGACATCATGACATGTTTTAATATAAAAAGTTACCTTCTGTAGCATTCTACTGTAAATGGTAATATTTGGGACACCAAGAAAAATATTTTCATTTCTGAGAACTCATCTTCCAGACTTTCAAAATGCAGATTTATTTGCTATCTTGTGAGTATTTGCAAGTCCTAGACCTGGTTTCATATTTCTATTGATGAAATATTTTTGTTTTCTTTAGCAATATGCTACCATCAGTCAGAAGACATTCAGGCTGTCTGCAGCTTTACTGGGACCAATAAAAAAATGGGAATTTTAAATAGCTGAATGTGGTGGGGGGGGTTTTGTTGTGTGTGTTTTTTTGGTTTTGTTTTTTTGTGTGTAGGATTTTGTTGTTGGTTTTGATTTTTTTTTTTCTTACCGCATTAAATGCATAAGCTAGTTTTTAAAATCTTTCCCTCATAGAAAAGTCTACAGGAGGTTTTTGCAGGAAACCACCACTGCCTCTGGCTGGCAGCAACCTTGAAATAGCACCTGCCAGAGCCTTAAGGCTGAGAGACCCTCATCAACAAATCCAGGTCTAGTCCTCAGTCATCCTCAAGCTCAGTGGAGCAAAATGAGGCTTATTGTGGCAAGAAAGGCACTCTAATCTCTCACCTAAATGGCTTTTGCAGACTGTTATTGCAGTTCCTTTTGCAATATGTGCCAAGCACAGGTCAACACAGAGGAATGGCAACAACTTAGTCACGCAGTAAGAGTGTAATTTAGATGATTAAATACATAATTGGAAATTTTACATCAGTTGCCAATTACCTCAGTAACATACAACTACATTCTCTACACACCACATAACCAGTGTTACTCCTTCTTGATAGCATTCCAGTAGCTTTAGTTTTTACCTGAGTGAACAAGATAGGATGCATTCCTTGTCTCAGTGTCAGGGGTTTACCTCTGTTGCAGAAAAAGGAGATGTTGCTGAGCTGTGCTTCTTCCCCATCACAAGTTTTTCCAAGTATGTCTTTTGATAAAGTCAGACCAAACACTGGAAGTCAGTGTGGGAGCTGCATGGTTAGTACACATTGCCTGGCAGTTACGCAGGAGGCAAGTGAGAGGATTTGACTGAAAAGGACTAACAGGCATGAGATAGTTGGAGCACAGTGTCGACACGGTTGTCTGATTAGAAACAGACTTTGAGGCTTTCACAGGGTGGAAATGGGGTGGTCTCAACTTCAGGAAACGTGTGGTCTGCTATGACAGACAGTACAGACACTGCACATAGCACATAGTGCAGGGGTCTGTACTGGGACCTGTATTGTTTAATATCTTCATTAATGATACTGACAGTGGGGTCGAGAGCACCATCAGCAAGTTGGCAGATGACACCAAGCTGAGTGGTGCTGTAGAAAGGCTGGAGGGATGGGATGGCATCCAAAGTCACCTGGATAGGCTGGAGAGGTGGGACCAGGTGAACCTCATGAGGTTCAACAAGACTAAATGCAGAGTCCTGCAGCTGTGTGGGAACAGCCCTCACTATCAATCCAGGCTGGGGGATGAGGAGCTGGAAAGCAGCTCTGCAGAAAAGGACTTGGGGGTGTTGGTGG
>JANHGL010026043.1:0-34437 GCA_024611195.1 Ceyx melanurus
TGAGGTTGGCCAAGGCTCTGAGCAACCTGGTCTAGTTGAGGGTGTCCCTGCTCACTGCAGGGGGGCTGCACTAGATGACCTTTGGAAGTCCCTTCCGGTCCTAAACATTCTATGATTCATGTACATGAAAATCTCATCTGTTTTGGAGCTTAAGGCACAGAGATGTGCCCAGAAGACTGGTGTCATCACCATATTCCCAAATGAATTAACACAGAGCTACAGGAAAGTAAAGCATAACCTGGTGTACTGCAACATATAATAATAATTTTCATCTGAACATTAGCATGATGTGGAGTATGAAGAAAACTCATGAGAGTGAACTTACAGTATGTCCTGAGAGCAGCACGCTGTGTGGTGTGCAACAAAGACAAGGTGAGAAGGAGCCAATTCTGTGACAAAACAAAAAATATGAATGCTTAGGACAAGAATCAAGACCCTCAACTTGTTTTCATGAGCACAGCTCCCTTACCTTTAATTTTTAGTTAGCCCTGTGTTTCCACATTTGAAATGTGGAGCCATTCATGCTACTCGCAGAGGAGAATCTGGTGAGAAGATCTCTCTGCACCGTGCTGAGCAACAGGTCATGTAAAATGGAGGTACCACTGCTAGTTAACATGTCTTGGTAGTCACCCCAGGAGTCTTCTCACAGTGACAGATTGCTCTGTTACAACCACACAGGCAAATGCTCCATCATTAACTCACTTTTCAAAAAGCTGCCTTAACTGTGAAACTAAAAGACTCCAACTTTTCCTTTTGCTGTAGCTCCCTCAGGCAATGAAGGAATTTGCGATGTGTGTCAATGAGACATTTGAAATCTCACACATTTAAATCGTCCCGACTTCAACAGCATTTTAAATACACTGAAATTAGCAGCATTTCTAAATTCAAACACTTACTCGTTTCCTTCCCACAAGCTTGCTCCTACGAGCCTCAAAGGCAGTAGAAAATGTTATTATGTGAACAAAGCATCTCTCTGTAACTGAATTAAATATAAATCCATTAAAAAGAGAGAGAGATAATATAATAATTAATACTTTGTACTACTATATTACCTTTCTATTGCAGACTAAGGGTATTAATTCAGCCTTAGCCCACCAGTTCTCTTCTCATTTTATAAATAGAAAAATTGACACACCAAGGGGCAAAGTGATTTAACTGAAGGCACAAGGCACATCATTATCAGCGCAGGCATGAAATCCTAGAAATCTGGTTCTCAGTGGCGCATTCACTGTTCTGACACCAACCTTACCACAAAACAAAGGTACAATAGAAAAAAGGTGCCACCAAAACAGCATTATCTGAAAGTAGAAGTACAAGTGAGTGCAATGGAAAACAACAGTGAATCCTCAGTCCCCAAATCTCAGCTTCAGAAAGACAGCAAGCTCTCAGTAATGTGGCTGTGATTTCAAGCAAACTACATTCGGTGGTGGGCAAATGATGGCAACTTCACCGCATCATGTGTGGCATTTCTCAGCGTACATGAAGAAAATCTCCTAATCCTATCCCCCAGCCTTTCCCTGTGCAAGCCGGTGAGGAGTTCCCATTAAGTTCAGCAGTGTGAGACTGCAATTAAGCAGCGATTAAGAGTCACACAATGCAGCCCACTGGAGGGATGAGCTGTGTTCTGGCTTAACGTGATGGGCAAACAAGCTCCTTTGCAATGCTTAGACCTAGTGCATTGGAGAAAATACCCAGCGTGAGGAATTACTGTGCTGCACTCACGCAGATGCACAGCCAGGCTTCACTCAGCCCTGGAGATGGATGGACCTGTTTATCCTCCAGAGGGATTTTCCATGGCACCAGCAGGCTGCCCACAATGCAAAAATCAGGCCTTTAATGATTGCTTGTGAGAACTCAGAACGACAAAGCGTTTCATTAATCGTCCGTTCCTAATCAGACTCTTAATAGATCTATAAATGAATAAATACCCTAAGGAAATTGCTGCTTTAAAAAAAGGGAGAAATTGGGTACCACTTTGAATATTGGCAGACACAAGAGTTGCCTTTGAACTCTGGAGTCATTCAACTTTTGTTGGAGTGTTGCATAAAAGCTTTTAATTTACCGAGTACCTTTTTGTGAGTCGAGGGGATCATTTGTGACTAATGAAGAGCAAAGAACATTTTAATAATAGTGACAACTGGCTTTGATATTAATATTGTCTCCAAAAAGTCTCTTTTGAAGTCTCTGAGATTAGGAAAGCCCTTTATATTTTATCCAACCGTGTTAATAAAATTGCCTTGCCTACATAATGCTCTCTCAAAAGTGAAAGTAATTTTCCCCCATTTAGTTCCCTGTGCTATCCTTTCGATATTTCTATATAAATTTTTTCTCACTTGTCATTTTTCTCTTCATCAACATTTCTAATTTTTTTTATTAGTTTTCAGAAATCATATTTAAATGAAAACCCAAGTGTAATGTTCTCTTTCTTACAAGAACTGGAACATATTTCATATCTTTAAAAATGGAAGTCTTTTTGCATGTTGTAGTTATTTCTTGAGGCTTTTTTTAGGGGAGAAGTAGGATAATGTTTATGATGGTACAATGTTTCTTAGAACTTCTGGAGTCTGTTAAAAGATCAAAAACCCCAGGTGACTCAATAACAGTACTATTAGGTGAAGATTGTTTCACACATTTACAATGTGTGTAAGGGCGTTTAGCTGATATTTAGAAAATAAAAAATAAAAAACTTGTTGCATTATCAATGTAAACAAGACACCCTCCTTAGAAATGCCCTGAGGATTAGAATGAAAACCAAAATTAATACAGGACCTTTATCTTCCTAAGACAATAGCACACTGTCCCTGTGTGCTAATGCATGTGGTATTTTCACACCCAGTAGCAGGCTGTATAGTTCCTTACTGCTTCTCATTTATTGTATCCAAGATGAATTGCAATCCCAGAACCCTAGTTGTGGTTTCTGTAAATTCAGGGAATGACACAGGGAATTTCCTGAATTTTGCCTCCTTAAATTCTTCCTCCATTTCCAACAGGATCTTGTTTTCTTTTTCCTGACAAAGTGTTGTACAGTCCCCCCATGCCTCTCAGTACATGCTGTGCTCTCCCTAGAGGAAACTGCATTTGAATGGTGTATATATATATGTAATATATATATAACATGATCTGGTGTTTTTCCTTGTGGAAATGCTCAATTGAAGCCTTCTTCAGCAAGTTACAGTTTTGTAGAAATTATGATGGAAAACAAGGCAAACATTGATATCATTCTCTTCTAGGTCTGTAGTTCTGTGAAATGTGCCATCTACACGTTACCTACCTATGAAAGACCCTGAGATCTTGTCATCTATTCAGATGGATGTGACAACCACCACAGCTGAGAGTAAGTTACTTCTGTTTTGATTTTCTGCATCCCTAAAAACTTTACTACATCTCAGTCTTGTTAAAGTCACACAGAAACAATACTTATTTCTTGGCTGATAGACATCAATATTTAGTTCCAGTGAAGGGGATCTGCTACAGATGACTGATGTGAGAAAAGTGTCTAAATTCTGTCCTCACTTAGGCTCTCATTGTTGAAATGAAACATTACTCAATTTTGCCATGGTTTTCAGAGAGGGTTACAAGTTAAAGCAATGCACTTGCTTGAGAATCTTGTTGAATCAGGACTGCATGTGATGTATTGCAAGTTATGAATCATTTGAAGCATAAACCAGAAAAAATTCTTTTTCTTCAGTTTCTTTCCTACTGCCCATGATGTATTCCCTCCAGCACTTCCTTAATTAGGGAAGTTAAGACCAGTAATTCATCTCCAGTTGTTTCCTGCAAGCAGCAGCAGCAGTAGGGACATTAGCATAGACTGAGCTCCAGACGTTTTGCCATGTGTTCTAATCCTACTGAGCAGGCTCTCCCCAGTGCCAAAAAGCTCTTGGAGAGAAAATGACATACAGAACATCCTGGTAGCAGCCTACCCAGGATGCAAACACAGAAGAAAACAAGCCTACAACCTTGTACTGATTTCTGAAGATGCTCTGTGTCCTTCATACCTTAAATACTGTCCAGCTGCGCTCTGCTCAGTGAGGGACAGACGACTGGGAACCACACACTCTTCTTGGGAAGCACATGTTTTAGGTACTTCTGACCAAAACCAGTTTTCTGTTTTGATTTTAACTGATTTTAAGAACAGGAGAGATTGCAAGTTTAATACCACCTTTAACTAGAAACTCCAGGCATGTACTAAATATGTGTAATTTTGACACAGAGAGAAGTTTGCTATAGGGCAACTAAACATAAAACTACAGCTAATATTTATGGACAAGTTCCTAACAAAGGATAATAGGTCTAGACTGCTGACTCAGCCTTCCTTAGCTCTACAGGAATGCTGTCACTAGAGTAAAGAGAACTGAGAAGGTTATGAGGGGGCCACAGAGGCCCCTGTGATGTGCAAGAGCCAGTGTCCACAGAGACTCATTCATTTCTACTGCACCTCAAAGTGGGAGGAAGAAAGGACCTTGGTGAGTGTTCTTTCAGATGAAGAAACCTTTTATGGGAGTTTCTGTAAGGCTTCATTTGGAATGACTATGAGGTAACTAGAGCTGGATGACTGTATAATAAGGCTCTCTGACAGAAACTTTCATAAAGGAAAAAGTTACTGATGAAAGTGAGTGGGATTTTGTACGTATGTGTTTCTTGTGCAGCTTGAGGTTTCATCTAGATTTCAGTGCCTGTAGAATGAGGGACAACAGGGGAGCAGGCCACAAACCTTAACTCCCCATGCTCTCTTCCTGAAAGTGAAAGAAGAGCATCAAAGGGAATGAGAGTGACAGACTCTGTAAATGAAAGGCATTGTATATTCTTGCTTTAGGTCACAGCCATGGTTTGCATCACAGAGCAAAGTCTGTCTAATGTAACATTTATTAACTCCTCGTTTCCAGGGTGCAGTCTTAAGTGGGCTTGAAAACTTAGGGTGTTAGTGTAGAGCTATAGTCAGGGGGGTTTATTTTGTTTTTACTTTTGCCAAATTTAAAATTTTCCATCTCTGCCCAGGTCTTGGATGACTCCTTTGTTATGGATCCTTCCTTCCTTTACCTTAACCTCTCCTCTTTGCTCATCAGTCTGAAAAAGCAAAAGCCCTGCCATGTCACCAAGTTTCTACCAACATTTTTACGTGCATGCTTCCTTTGTTAAAAAAAATATACCAAAACATTACAACATACACAGAAATGTAGAGAAACCACCAGTGAAGCATGTATAGATTGTTCCCACCAAATGCAGAGAACCTTGCCTAACTGATGTTTCTGAATTCATGTTAAATCCACTTTTACATAGGGCTCAATAAATGAGCAAGTGGAAAAATAAATGCATGTAAAACAGTTCTTATTATAGACTGGGAACAACACAGCACAGAATTGTGCTGTATTTATAGTTCTAATTTCTATATCAATAGTTCTATATAGTTCTCTATTTATAGGTCTAAGAAAAAGTATAAGCTAGGGGTATTTTACAGATGTCAAAAGCTGTTTTTTAAAAAGGCTTTCAAGCTATTTTGTCTTCTTGATAATCTGATTTTTCAAATGCTCGGTATGGATTTTTTTATATATATTTCTATATGTATGTGTAGCCACACCATGATGGTGCCATCCCAGCTATGGGGGCAAATGGGCTTACTTTGCCATTTGCAATGCAATTGTGAGCTGGTGTGCTGTGAACATACCGAACTGGTGTTCCAGGACTGAGCTCCAGTACCAGGCTTCAGCAAGAAGGCAGCATCTTTGAAATGCAAAATATCTTTTTTGTCTTATACACCAAGAAAACAGGAAGATCAAATACATAAAGATTGTTTTTTACCAGCTGACAGGATGATTTGAAGGCTAGGACTGATGTTAATAGGGAAAGCAGTAAAGTAAAGCCCGTGGCTTCAGTGAAGTTGTTGGGTATGTTTTGGATAGATTCTGTTAGTTTTGATTCTGCCCCATTAGTCCCCTCATTAACTACTAGACTGGGAATTTCAGCATCATCTTGTAGCCAAGGAGCTTTTGCTCTCTTCTTCACTAAAAACAAAATAAAAATCAGCTGTCCAGCACAAAGAAATAAGAGGTTTATATAAGCAAAGAATAAATCAGAGATCACTTTGGCAAACATGAATTTCTCCTATTATTTCTATGTGGGCTGAAATAATCCAGATGAATAGCAAAATGAGGGAATGATTGGAACTGCAGAATACAGGAATAGGTAAATGGAGTATCTGATTTTTAAAAAGGGGAGAATTGTAGATAAAGGAATTGTAGGCCAAGGAGTTAAGGAGCAGTACTCGACCCACCTGTAAGCAATGGATGTAAAAGTGATAAGTAACAACTGACAGATACATCAGACTGAGAATCTGTCAAACCAATCACATTTCCTTCAATGGCAGGGTAACAGCATTCATGGAATGAAGTAGTTGTGAGTCACAGTCAGATTCTGACATGATTTGAGGGATGTTACCATAAATAAACCAAGAAAAAGCAGATTGGGGAAGCACTGTAAGCACATCAGGCTAGAAAATGATATTTAAAAAGTTATAAGTTGTTTTCTGTTACACTGGAGCAATGTAGAAAAGTAGGAGAGGAGTCATACCTTGACCTGGACTAGCTTTGGTATTATGGTCAGTTCTACCCTTTATTACTAAAAATGAAGAATATGTAGTAATTTTAATATATATATATATATACACCCAACTGGGACAAGTTGCTGGCACCTTGGAGGGTAGGATCAGAATTCCAAACAGTCTCACAAACTAGAATTGTATCCTGGAAAATAACAGATGGTTTAAGAAGGACCAGACCAAGCTGCTCTGCTGATTTTGATTCTTCCTGACTAAACTCATAACTTCTGCACAAATATAAGATGAGGGAGAGCCACCTTTATGATGCAGCAGGTTATCCAGAAATGGTTTGGAGGTTTTGAAGTATAACATTCTCTACATAAATCAATAATTTTAACCACTTGTACTAGGATGTATAAAAAGAAGTGTCACATATAAATCATGACAAGTAATCTTTTCAATCTTCTGGTAAAGCCCTCAACTCTTAACTCTTGTTCAGGTTACTACATTTTAAAAGAGATGTGAAGAAATCAGGGACAGTCCAGTGACAAGTGACAAAAATGATCAAAGACCTATAGAAAAATGTCTTATAAGCAAAAATTGCAAGAACTGGGCTTGTTCAGTTTGAAGATCAGAAAACTGAAGGGAGATGTAATAACAGTTTTCCAATTAGCTGATCCCTGTGAAGTGAGTGGCAATAAGCAAACTCCAATGTACAGTGAAGGGAGACCATGTTCTGTAGAGTATAAGGGTTCCTTTCTGATGATTTTTTACCTCCTCTCAGAAGAAGGAAAGAGTTTCCCCTCACTTTCTACCCCTGTCCTTTCTAAACTAAAATTATTCAGTAGATTGAAGTCCTGGAGCCTAAGTCAATTTTTAGGCATATGCTGCACATAAAACTTTATTTTTTTTAAATAAATCCTATCTCTGTTCATTAGTGATGTACTCATATGACTGAATTTAAGCCATTCAAGCACTTTAACTACACAAGTGATTGAAGCTGGGTGCTGATTTTTACATATTTCTCAACTTAATCTGAGTTTAGACCAGTATATGTGTAATTTGCCAACTCAGTTTCTCTATTGCATATGAATTCATACATATTTAAATAGAAAAATGATACAGGTGAACAGAGGTCTCAAATTTCTGAACATATACATTCTAGACCTTCATCTCTTCCCCTCTTTCCTTTGCCAGCAGGGGGTCTATGTAGCAACAATTTGTGTTCTGACCTTATAGTTTGAAAGGTATTGAGTGCTTTAGCCTCCAGTATTGAAATCACTGGCTGGCTGTTGCTGACTCAGATGGAAACAAGGTTAAGCCTGTAAATAGCAACATTATTGAAAATCACTTTTTTTAACTGCAATTTCCTGCCCAGCACTGAGGCTCGTTTTATCAAACCTCTCTCCTAAAATCATGGGTGAGGGTTTGTACACACACAGCTATTAACCTGCTGCTGGGTGTAGAAGAATCACTGCTTCCTGAGAAATGGGTGGAATATCTGTTCCTGCAAAGCTGCTCCTGATCCTCAGGAGTTGGTGTCTGTTGGTTGACCATGACAAGCTAAACTGTGTGAGTTGGGTGTGATGTGTCAGGTAGTAGTTAAGTGCATAAATCCCTGTGAATCAAGCCCTATGGAGCACAGGGAATAAAATTCTAGGAAGCTGCTATTAAAAGTAACACTTCATTATGGATTTTTTTTTTCCCCTATCCTTAGCTTTGTAAATCTTAATGCTAAATTCCAACACACCCTAAAATATAACTGTTTTGCACACATAAACAGCAAAGTAAGGGCATTTGGAGGAATTATTTGCAAACAAATCTGCCCTACTTCTATTTTTCTCCACATTATTCTGAATTCTTCTGTAACAGGTGATTCTGGGCAGGAAAGAGCATGAGTTTTGGATTTAATTCTTTCACTTAAAAAAAAAAATACTGTTAATTGGATCTTTTTCTCCCTTATCTGATCTGGAAAACAGCTAAAGTGTGGCACTGAATGTCAGTAAATTCAAAAGCTGTTATGAATAAGTAGTGGTAGCATTGCACAGTGGATTTCCCAAGGCATTCCATAATAGAAACAAACATGCTCTTGCAGTACAATATTAAGACATACAACATTTCAGCACTTTCTGTGTTTCCAACAATTAAATTACAGTCTACCCTGTGCTGGGCTATAAGAGGAGGAGCAGAATTCTGTTCCCATACGACTCTGTGGAGTATTAAACCTAGTTATTTTATTAACTAAAGTCTCTCTTGGGAAAGCCAACTAAAATTATCATATCCTCTCACACACATAATGTAATTAAGGCCCCTATACAAAAAGGTACTTAAGCACATGCTTTACTTTAAGCACAAAGGTAAATGTCTTGATTCAATCAGGATCACTGATGGGTTTTAAATTAAGTGCATGCGTAAGTGCTTTGTTCTGAGGTTCCTATCACTAGAATAGCTTGATAAGTTTTGCCTTGTTATCCAGAATTCAAATGGATGAGCAATGTGGCTTTGCCCCTCAAGTTCCTCTTGCTGCCTACTCTGAACTTCCTGTACAAAACGTCTGTTACACCAGCCTTTCTTTGCACTAAGAACTTGGAGTAGCTGTGGGGAGTGGGTGTGTTGCCCCTCACTTCCCTCCCCAAAACAGCCATTAAGTGTCTGAGGTGTGATGGAAGTTTTGCTGTTGTCTGGTCACTCTCTGCTGGGTACCAGAAATCTGCATCTGGGGAGCCAGGGGTGCTGCTGATCATGTCACTTTCCATTTAGACAAACCTTAGTCTGGATTATCAGAATCCAATCATTCCTGAGCAATAATTTCAGTTAGAAAATGTTGAACAGCCAACCACATGCATGATATTTTCTGCTTTTATATCCACCTTGTTCCTCCCCCTTTACTCTTCGGTTCAGTCCTAAAGGTATCTTTTCTTCTCCCAGCTGTCAAATGTATCTTATACTTCAAGTGAAGGAGAAAATCCCTTAAGCCAGGATGCCACATGTTCAATGCAATCAAAAGGAGTTTGGCTTCTGTTAATCTAGGTGTGCTCTATTGTATGCACCTGGTGTGTGTGTGTGTGGATGTGCCATATTGAGAAACCATACATTACTTATCTCTGAGCTGTAGCACAGAGAAATAAACAGCCATATGGCAAATGAACTTCATTTTTATTGCTTGGTTTTATTTGTTTCAAAATAGCACAGTGCCACAAATCCAGAATATTAACAATGCTCCATCTGGAAAGTGGAAGGGTTTGCTGCTTTGCCATCCCAGCATGTTAGCTTGCTTGACAAACTTCAGCTGCACACCCTGCCTTGCACCTCAGGGATTTGCTGTAGCCACGGAGGTCAGTAAGACCAGAACATCTTTCTTTTGTCTTTGCTGGGCTCATTAAAAACTCAGATGCAATATGTCAGCTAGGTAATAAAAGGAATCGAGTCAAAGATACAGCTTGATGACTTCTTTACTCCATGATTTCTCCTCCTTTCACAAGAGAATGGAGTCAGTTCTTGTTCTGCCATTCTTTGGCTAAAAGAGCTGTTGTAGAAAGTCAGTGACCAGCTCTATGCTTTTGTTATTCCAATATAAAACTGAGGTAATTTATACTACTATATAAAAAAAAAAGCAATGATTATTACAGTATGCAACTGTCATTTGTCACTATTCCTATGCTGAAATGCACAGTCATCTATAACCAGACCACCAAGGAATGTGTATGTTTAATTTAACAAGGTCTTGGTTACTTTACTACTGTTGCTTTCTATGTCACAATAACTTTTTGCCATCTAAATCACTTAGAATAAACAATTCCTGGCCCATATTCATAACCATTATTACTTCTCAGGGGTACAAAGTCACACTGTTCATAACCACACAGTGGTTTTCTGACACACAGCCTATTTTGCTGTTTACAGTCTAACCTCCCCTTGTACATAATCAAGTTAACATGTACTAATGATTTATCACTTGTGATTACTGTAGGCAACCTCCCAGCCATTAAGAAAAACCATAATTATTTCATTCTCCCTATGAGAAGTTTAAAGGAACATTTTTAAATGCATATTGTGACGACCAAAAATATGCCAATCAAAACTTCAGAAATTTTGTGTTTGAATTATAATCGAAGAGAGAAGTAGCAATATAATTCCCTTTTAAAAATCAGATATGAACAAGTATAAAAACTAAAGAGGAAGGTTATTTTACAATGCAGATTAAAATTTGTAAGTAAATAGATGGTTGTTCTTATCAGTTATCATTTGTAAGCAGAGCAGAGGTGTCTGTGCATCTGTGACTGGTTCCATGTCTGTTCCAAATGCCAAAGGACCTTCATGCTCAGTGTGTGAAAGGGTCTAGGAGAAGTCAGGAGACAGGAAACAAGCAGTAAGACAGTACAGAAGAGAAATACAAACATTTTTTGTAATGAAATTGCATCTGTCCATGTGATTGTTGTACAGAACTGAACACATTGCTCAAGCTTAGATACTGTTTCTTAACTTGGAGATCATTACCCTTTTTATTGATTCTTCTGCCTTTATCACTTCTTTCCTCTTTCCCTCTAATGGAAATTGACATTCCTTTCAGATTTTAGGGAAAAAAATTAATATATACAGTTATACATATTAACATGTTATCCTATTTTCAGTATCTTTATCTCTTTTCATCCTTTTCATTCCTCAAGCAACCAGAGGTGTATGTTAAAAACTTCTACAATCATGAACAATGCAGTTCTAATTATAGGAAAGTGCCATACTGTAGTCAATCTCTCAACAGTTCTAATTATAAGACATCATCAGATTAATAATTAATGAAAGTTAATTAGAAGAGGTTCTGCAAAAAATGTAAATGACATTTTTACACACAGGTAGAATTTGTAGTTAATCTGAACAACTTCATGCAATACCTTCATAGTTGTATGTACAAGTCTGTGAATTATTTACTTTGATCTTTTTCCTCAGATGCAGTGGCAGATCATGTAGGCTGTCAAATGGACATACTAGTTATCCATTTACACATTTTCCTGTGCTTCATAGCAGAAATAAACTCAAATCAAACTGTACCACAGGCTACTCTAGGCATGGACAGGAGTGTTTTCTCCTCCACCTCTGTGCTCATTCTTCCCATTCACCTGCTGATTGTTTCACCTTTCTATATTTTAAGTTATATGTACCATAATCATATAAAAAGAGACAAAATGTCTCTTCATTATGAAGGTAGACTATTATAATATGCAAATTATGATGCATTTCATTTACTTCTTCTCCAAACTGAAATGGTTTTCATTATTCTTGACTTCTTGTCCTCTTCCAAAATCAACTTGTTTTGCTATATTCCCTGTAATGCTTTTATGAAAGACAAAGCACCCATAGACAAAGTCCCTCTCTGGTGCCTGCTTAATTTCATATTATCATTTGTTTCTTATGGAGTTTTCATCCTGCCAGATTCCTGAAGCAAGCTGCTAGAAGGGAAAGTTAAGATGTTTGAGAGTGACTAATGATCTGTGGAGTCTGGAATTTTAGCTGTCAGATTTTATTTCTAATATATCCTGGAAGTCAATCTCCTTTATTTATGTGATGGCACTCAAAGTCATTATTCAGTTCTCAAACTGTTCAAATGGACAAAACATATCCCTGTTTATAATTCAGTGTCAAACAGGAGCTTTGCCTTTGGTTTTTATAGAAACAGACATAAAAAAAAACACATTTCACTTATAAAGGACACAAGACTTCAAGCTGCCAGAATTCCTTAGCTTCATTTTCCTGCAGCTTTTTTTCTGGGATCCATACTCATACTATTACAGTTGTCAGCAGCACAAGATAGGAGCTTGGAGTTGATCACAGCCTCAGAAGTGTTTAATGATTTAATATAAAAGCATTAAATGAAAGGAATTTGTTCCTTATTTTTTTCTTCAAATTGGTGAAAGGAATAATGCTGAAACAATGGGGGGAAAAAATCTAAAGTATGGCCTTTTCTTCACTGTTTACCAATGGAGAGCCTTGAAAAGTATGTGCCTGTTGAATAACTTTTTTTCTGAATATGGTGCTGGTTTTTGCTAAGAATTCCCATGCTAATGACAGTGAAATGGAATAATCATGACAAAATAAGCTCATTTATCTTCATCTCAATTTTAGCTACTCGTGTATTCTTAAAGCTCAGCATCTAAAATCATGACAGATAGACTCTCTGCAACTGTTTATGCTGTTGTCACCTCCATCACCACAGATCAAAGTGGTCTTTTAGTTTCATATAAACACTTACTGTTCTAACCTACTTTACAAAAAGAGTGAAAAGTCTCCACCAGCAGCTGTACCTGGCTCATCCAGGGCCTTCTCCCAAAATCAGAACTGGGCTTTCCTGGAGGGCTTTTATTCTTCAGCAAACACCTTTTCTATTCCCACAGCTCCCCAGTAACACATCTGCCAGAGCATATGCTCCCCTTTTAGCCTTTTCACAGGGTCCAGCTCCTTCCAGAATAGTACCTTGAATTGGAGGCCTTGGTGAGCTCACTGGAAAATCTTTCCTCTTGTCATGATTGTAAAAAGCATCTCAAGTAAGTGACTTAGCAAGAGCTGAAAAGGCAAAAATTTAAGAACTAGCATTTTGTTTTGCTTTTGGTTTTTAATGACATTATAACTGTGTTTTCCTAAACAATTCCATTACTTCCATGGGAGCTAATTTATAGTTTCTGAATACTTTGAACTCACTATATTATAAACAGCCAGTAATAAAAAATTCATTCATCATATACACTGATAATTTGCATTAAAAGTGAAGGATGCCTGACTGACTCATTGTAAATTAACTGCAAGATTATCAAACATTTTTCTGTGTCTAAATTAATGCACGAACCAGGCCAGGAAAGAAGTGTGTGTGGTGTTGATTAAGCAGACAGTGGCAACATGCTTTTTTTTTCTTAGGTACATATAATTATTAAGTGATATTTTTACACACAGGTATTCAGGACTTCAGTCTAGCCATTAGCATTATATATCTCTTGTAGAAGGCATCAGAATAATCCAGTGCACAAGTTCCAGAGTTAGGAAAAAATCAATCCCATGTTCTTGAGTTTCAGTCTGGTGTTTTTTTAAGATTGGAGGTTTCATGATAAATTTGAAATATCTTGACTTTCATAATCATCCTATAGGATTTCTTGGCCTCAGTCATTTGCATGTTTTTGCAGGGTAAGGCTGTTAGGTCTGGACCTTTGTCATCAGCTTTACTGAAGCCAAAAATGGACCAAACGTGTTGCAACATAAAGAGAGTTGGCTGTAGGTTGCTGGAAGACAACAGTTTTATGCTACAACTGTCATTCATGAAATTAAGAGAAAAAATAGGTTAATTTGCTAAAAAACTGAAAAGTAAAGAGTGCATTCAAGCAAAAGTAAGCTTTTGTACTTTGTTTATTTCTCCATTCCACTTGGAATAATTGTATGTTTCTCCCACCCACACTGAATGCAAATTAATATTAACATCTATTTTTTTTAATTTCATAAAACCACTTTAATGCAAATTATGTATCAAGTGCAGATATATTTTCTGTTGCTGTAATAATAATTGAAGAGTAAAGCAGTGACAGCAAATGCTAACATAGGAGTTAATTTCTTTCTTGACTGTGTGTGTGTGTGTGTGTGTGTACAGGTGAGTGTGTATGTGTGTGTACAGGTGTGTGTGTGTGAAATGTAGTTTGTAATCTAAAGCTGGCAGGGGGAGCTATTACACTTCAGTAATGTCTGTGAGCCTAACCTAGATAGCTTGCTATTCATTAGAAAAACTAGAAGAGATGGCAAAAATCAAGGCAGACAAGACCTAAATATACTTTTCTTACCTCATATATCTTCCCTTCATGTCCTAAAAGGAAGTGTGTTCTCTCTGAGTGGAGACTCATTTAATTTCTAATCTTAAGGTTCAGGAAAATTAGAAATGTATTTTCCCAGTGTTGGCTATTTTCACACCTGGCCTCAGAGCAGCAGGTAAAATCTACTCTGTACATTTTCTGGTTTATTTCATTTGGTTTAAATAGCTATCAAAAGCATAAAGTATTTGAAAGATAGATTTATACATGTGCTAGGATGAAGCTTTATATTAAAATTAGAAAAGGGATTTAATTTCAAGGTATCGATTAATAATCTGATTCTTCCAAACATTAGGAACATTGGAATTTGACCTTTGAAAGTTAGGACTCTTGTGATAATAACTCCCTGAACATGAATAACTTTGAAGCAAGCTTTGCAGAGTGGATCACATTTAACATATATGTTTTCAATTAATGCAGGAATCAATTCTGAACAGCTAACAAGGGTGAAAATCCAGCCCATTCTCACTGGGACCACAAGTTTGGGGTTTTTTTTGTGAATGAAAATGTCACTTTGAGTGATTTTTTCCCCTCATATTTTAAACCTTTTTTTTTAAAGAGAAATTCAAACAACAGAAACAAAGGGTAAGGGGAAGCTACACTAAAAGAATGCACAATTTTTCACTTCAGAAGCATAATAAACAAAGTATTTAGATTCAAACAAGTCCTTGCAGAAAAACACCATGGAAAAACAGAAAATGTATGAAGATGTTCTTTGTTCTTTCAATTGGTCACCTGTGGTTTTGATTTCTGTAAGGTTTTTACTAGCCAGTCACAGAATCTCTGTCCTTGCAAAATTAACATCTGCTAACAAATAATTTTTTTAGGATGTTTTGGGGTTGGACTAGATGATGTCCAGAGGTCCCTTCCAACCCCTACCACCCTGTGATTCTGTTTTGTTTTTTCTTATCTTTCATTGTGTTGCTTACTTATCTTATGAACAGCATCTCTTTGGAGTGTCTATCAATTGATACCCCAAATATTGTTCTTTCCCTCAGTTGCTTAAGTTTAGAACAGTGTCTGTGCTGTATTCCACTCAAGTGGACTGAAATGGTAAGACCAAAAACTGAATCATATGCTGTGCACTATTTGTACAGCACTCCTGGAGCTGGACATGGAAAGGACACCACTGGAAAACTTTCTCATATGTGCAGTGCCAGGTGTGTTTTCACAATCTCTGAGACTACAGAAACATCCTGCATCCCACACACCTACCAAGAAAACAATGACATTAGAGCAAATAATAGAAAAAAATGGGGTTTAGGTCTTTTTTCTTCATGTTCTTTGTCTTTTTCCCTTCAGAAATAAACATGAATTTGCTCTGCCTGTGCTTTAGGGCAGCATGACACAAGTAAGTGGCATTATAAAAAACCTTATTAGTGGACAGCTCAAGCATTTGCACTTCAGCAGGAGTGAGAAACACACTCTAAACAGCACTAGTTTTGTCCTTCTGCTTCAGAGCTGGTTTGTCTGGCTAACCTGGAGCATGAGAAGAGCTAGACTGTAGCCTGCTATGCACAGGCAACATTCAGAAGCTTTTCTTCAAACTCGAGAAAGTTACTTTTATTTTAGAAGAAAGCAGAGATCGTCACCTAATCCTTTGACCACAGGTGCTGTGTCTTTAAGAAGAACAACAAATGTCACAACTGTCTCAATGAAAACAGTGAGAGCTGACATTGCTGCTGATGGCAATTTGAATTTGAACAAAGTTCAGGCAAACTATTGGTTTCAGTCTCATTTTGCATTCAGGGCAGTGTTGATTTTTGAGTACTTCAGTGGTGTGACTTTAAATAGCTTTTACTACACCAGTCAGGATGATTATACTTTTGATGCAGGTTGCAGCCCTTGTGTTTCTGCACCCAGCTCAGTCTGGTTGCCCGAGACCCAGGAAAGAGATCAGCATTCCCTGTCATCACCATTGCCATTTGTATGTAGAAAGCACATACACCTGCACAGACAAATATGATGGATATCCAAAGCCTGAAATCTGATGCATTTTTCAGTTGAGATGCACAGATTTTAGACTCCATGTACTCACAGTGCTGCTAGGTTTTTCACCAACTTGGATTAAAGTTGGGTCTGAGACAAGGACACTAGACTGGGGATCAGGAGATCTTTGTAGTCCTATTTTTCTCCTTCAAAAATGTAAACTGGAGGCTATATCTGACTCTGAGCCAGAGATGTGCCTGTACATCTAACCTTAATACAATAAATTAAGATGTGGGTGTGCATGTAAAACATTTGTACCACTGCTTACCAAAATTTATACACAAATGCCCATTTAAATGTATAAAGTCTGAGCTGACAGGTGTATTTTTTACTGTAAGTATATTAACTCTTCTCTGTTTTGTAAACAAGAATTGAGTCCTGGTGCTGTTGTTTGCGTGCAAGTTTCCTGCAGGTCATGAGTTATTGAGTTAAATGCTGGCTTAAAAACTCATAACCAATATTAATGTCCAGTGAAAATACAAAGGGTTTGAATATTCAAGTTTCTGTAAAGGGTCCCTCTTGTGCACCACAAAATGCAATATATTATTGATTGGGAAATTACATAAAACAATGAGTGAGACTGTGAATGGAAGATCTCAGCAATTAGTCTGTCATTTAGTATGGAAAAGAAATAGTTTCTTAAAAAGAGGTTTTTAAAGTCTGCATCTTTCTTATTCTTTTTTTTTTCTAGAGAGAAATCCACTCCTTCTCTCCACCCCCTTCCAGACTAGCCCTTTACATTTGGGAGGGGTCAGCAGCTGCATTTTCAGGGGTTCTTCAGGAGGTGGAGTGCCAGTCATGTGCTCTCTTCACTTCTGTGAGTACTTCACATTTTTTACATCTCACCCTTTTTATATCTAATATGGAATGTGTTCTGACAAAAAGGGAGAAGAGATGAAATTGTATTTTTCGGAATTGAAGTGATTTAGAAGTTTAAGTCCCCTTGAAAGGTGTTTCTAGGAGGAAACTGGTTTCATTTGGGTGTTTTGGAGTTATAATGTTCATGTAGGAGAAAATAGAGTACCTCTGATTGAGCTTCTGAACAATCATGAGAAGCCCTAAACATCCATGTGTTTGGGGTTTTTTTGTTTGTTTTCCTTTTAGTGTTTTTTTGGTGTTGTTTTGGTTTTGTTTGTTGCTTTTTTTTGCTTGGTTTTAGTGAGGCCCCAAATCTAAAATTGATTGCCCTTAATAGTGAACCTTCCTACCTTGCAGGAAGGCTAATGATTAGTCTGGGACAAACAGATTGTTTGAGAATCAATAGTAACTAATTTACTGCTATTAGAAATAAGGAACTTATCATTACAGGAAAATAGATGCTCAGTAGCACATTTTAGCATCATTGCCTCATGGAGGCCCCAGCACATGGGACATAAAACAAGGCATGCTTGATTGATGGTGACTGGACAGAATTCATCTGATGGTTCTTGAAGCTTACAATTATCTCCTGATTACTGTCAAGTTTCAAGGTTACACTTGCTAACTATGACTATCTATCTGTGCTACTGGTTCCATTGAGGTTGTATCAGCCTGCAGTGAGAATTACACTGATCACCCACCCTGGGTGTGATCAACTACCATGTGATATTTTAACAGCTCCTGTGGATGCTCTGTGTGGGATGTCTGAAAGTTTTGTGCCCAAGTTTGAGCAAGTCACATAAGGCTTCCTTAATAGTCATGGAAATGCAATAGATATCTCCAGAGTGTGATTTTTCTGACCTATTTTAGACACCCCCATCTTGGGATAAGATCAATTGCTCTCTGGAGATGCCTGTTTCTCTCTACTGGTAATAAAGGATACTGAGGGTACCTGTCTCAGACCTTGGGCAGATGGTGCCTAAATTAGAGCAGATGAATCACACCTTTGCTATCATTCAGGAGGTGTAAAAGAGGATTAGCCTCTTCATTTGGGCGGCAGGAAGGAAGGAAACTAAGAATAGGGAATTAATGTATCTCCATGGACAATGAAAGAGTTCCAATACTGTCAAATAAAAAAGAAGTGAGTGGTTTATTTCACTGAAGAGTCTGGATAAGATTTCCAGATCAGCACTAGCTTAATCAGAAGATCAAAAGGAGCAGCTGAGTGTGTAATTGAAGGCAGAAGAGGTGGCAAAAGGCAGAATCTTGCCCAAAGGCTCCATTTCCCCCCCGGGGCAACCATTGGTCATGTGAGAAGGAAGCCCCTCAGCTCTCTAATAATCCAAACTGGTGAGTTGCTTATTTATACTCTCCTGGTGTTTTTTTTTTTTAACAAAACTTTCAAATCTCTTGAGAAATGGGGGTATTATTGCCCTCAATATCTAGGGGGAAAACTGAGGGTAGAGTGGCTATAATGTTTCAGAGATTATATAAGTACTAACTACTGAAGTTGGAATGGGAGTTAAAATATTTTGCTCTCCTTGTCTGATGCACACACTAGCTGGTACTGACTGCTTCTATACCTTTCTTGTCTCTCCATAGTCAAATGCATGATATGGATTTGTTCTCAGAGTATTTAGGAATGTGTCCCATACTCTTTAGAGGTACCTATTTTATCTGTGAAGGGTATGACAGGAATTCATCTCCTATTGTTAGTAGGAGCTGATAGCTGAAGATGATCTAAGCATAAAACTGACTACTGAGAAAGCCTGTGGAACTGTTCTGAACTGCAGCTATGTTGTGTAGAAGGAGATTTGTGGGGGTTATTTATTGTGTTTTTTGGTTGTTTGGTTTGGAGTTTTTTAATTTATTTTTTTTTTAAATAATTCTACTCTAATTTTATTCAGTTCCAAGATGTGTGTTGCTGGTTTTTTTCTTGTTTGTACTGCTGTTTGTTTTAACTGAAGACCTAGGCCTGTTCTCACAGACTTAGGCTAGAGGTTGTTTTTAAAAGCTAAGTAAATTAAACACAGTCCATCAAAAGTATGAAGCATGTGTTAGAAACATCAAATCCTAGTGAGTACATAAATGTAATTAGAAGGTCAAGAACTTATAAAATCCAGGAACTGCAAGCAGTGCTGTCTCAAAAGAAATTATTTATTTTCAAATTCCAGCTCTGACATTTGGTAGGACTATTAGAAATTTTGGAGGTGAGTCTGTGTGAAGTGACAGTTATCTGATTATTGTTTTGATGTTGTTTTTTTCTATGGCAGCTAGTGTTTCAGAAATACAACCAAATGAAAAGACATTTTAAAATTAGAACCTTAAGTGGATTCTATAAAATCAGACAGACCAAGGTCTTGAACAGAGACCTTGCAGGGTGAGCAAGGGCACCAGCAACTTCAGGTCATAGCAGGACAAGCTCTCCTGCTCAGTGGTAATACTTGGATGGTCTGAGGTCTTGCTGAGATGTTTAGGGAGAATTGATGTCAAACCAAATAGGGTATTTGTTAAGTCAGAAATAATTCCATTTTTCACAGTTTTTGAAGTCCCTCTTGAGTCACTTTCTAAGCTAATGAACTGATTATCCCCAAATACTTTAGTAGAAACAGCATTTTGTGTTCTGATTCCATGAGATCCTGAGTGCCTTTCCACTCCTGTTGAAATAATTAAGTATGCTCAATGTTTTTTTAAAAGGATTAAGTCTTTTATTTTATTATTTTCTATTTTATTTTTAGCTGGCATTATCTTCATAGAGAGAATTCTTAAAAACATTATAGTTTCCCTTGTGATAGTGGGGAAAACTTTTTTAAAGAGTTTGATTTTCATTCTAAATTAAACATCAAAATGAGGAAAAAAAGGATCATGTTTTTATTTTTTTAAATAGACAGATGAAAGATTTTGTTATTAATAATTGACATGAAAGCCTTTCGTCTTGAACACTGGTGTATGTAAACCTCAATAAAATCCTAAAAGTGCTTTTGTAGAACAAGAACAGTCACAAAAATCTGAATAAAGCCACCTTTTCAAAGAACATGATGAGAAAGGGGAAAACTCTTAGATGTGCAGAGCAACAAATTTTACATTCATGCCCTAGTTATTAGGAAGCTTTGAAGTATTCACTGTTATTGAATACAGTGTATACTGTAATTCATTTAGTGCCTTCATGTGGAGCTAAAAACTTCTAGAAAATGTGCTTTCACTATTTTTGTGAGCATGAGAATTCAGATGTGGAGATAAAAAATGGTGCTTCAGTCTAAATGTCATGTAGTCCTTAAGATTTGACTACAGCAATTATAATTGCAAAGCTACCATGAAACTAAACTTATAAACACTTGAAAGGGGCTGGGTCAGGAGCTGGACTTCTTTGTCTCTGGATGGTGTTCTCCATTCTTTATTGCAAAGAAAAGAACACTTTGCAGTATCAAACAGGCTTCCAGAAGAGATTTTAAATTGAAGGTTCTGTCTGGAATAAAACAAAATAATGTTCTAATCTAGTGCAACTCCATCGAAACACAACCAGCTACCTTTGCTCAGGGCATTGTTAGGGGTCTATTCCAGACAATACCCAGGCCATAAACCAACAGAGTCTTCATCTCAGAGCTGCAAAACAGACCATACCTCTTAAATGACTTGTTCTTCATTAGTTGTTCCCATCTCCTTGGGAAGCAGGGATGCTGCATTATCATAGCTGAGAAAGCAGCAGCAAGAAACTCACTATGGCCTCAACCCTGCTGCTTTTTCATGTCCAGCAGACCCCCTGGAAAGCAGCCCACTGGGATGTGGTAAGCTGCCCATTAGATGAACATTACTTGGAGTTAGGGTCTACCCTTCTCTGATAGCTGACTTCTTCAAACCCATTTCCATGCTGTCCTCTAACATACCCCAGACATGATCTGCTTCAGGAGCTGACAACAATATTTACTGCTCTGTCTCTACTCATCTCTATCTCTGTGGAAACCCTCTCCCTGCCAGGCATTGCAGTGCTAACCACTAGATGATTGATGGGCTCGTGCATTTGTGTGGATGTATTTTCAAATGTGCTGAGATTACCGAGTGTATTTTTTTTTCCAAGGCACTGAGTAAATGTGGTAAGATAAAAACTCCTGTTGATTTTTGCTTGATTTCAACTGGTGTCCCCAGGTAGGAATGTGTGCAGCACATACCAAGTCCTTTGGGTCTACCAGTCACTATGGTATCTGTTTTACTCTTTCTTCCAGATTGCAGGTTTGGTATCAATCTCTGTGTGCTGCTCTGTAAGCAGTGACCATAATGGAGCAACCATTTGTCTGCAGGGCAGCTGAAGCAGGTTAACCCACAACAGAGAGATTTCTCCTAAACATAGGACAACCATTCAGTAGACTTCTGTTGCTTTTAACCTTCCTAAAGGCAGTATCCTGTTTCCTGCTCTTCCATCCTGCAGAGGCACCACAGAAATCCCTTTACAGCAGATACCTTGTGTCTCAAGATGTGTAGAAGAAAAACATGATGAAAAAAGGGACCCTTCTGCCTTTTTTTGTTGTTTTTTCTCTTGAGAAATGGGGATCAATTTTGGTTTTGTCTTATTTTTGGGTTTGTTTATTTTACTGTTACCTTACACATACTAAGCAAAATGAAACATGTATTTTTAAAGCTGTGTGATCATGGTAAGTAATTGAAACAATCATATTTCTAAGAGCAGTTTATATTCTAGACTGTTAGACTTCAAGCAGAGAGAATAACCGAAGGCTCTCACAGTAGCATTACACAGGCATTTTATCAGAAGAGCAAGGGTCAGACTTTTTCAGTGTATCTGGCTCTACCTCTGAGAGCTTGAGGATGTTTTCTGCCTAGGTTCAGCTGTCACTAAATTAGCACTAAAGTAGGAAGAGATTTAAGAGGAAGAGACTGTTTGGTTTGTAAAACTTTAGTCAAATTTTTTATTTAGATGCTGAATGCACATGGTCCTAACACAGAGTTTCAGCAGTAAATTCAGTTGGAAAAGTCCCTCCTTCCCACCCAGCCTCCCCCTTTCTTACTCCTACATCATCCCTTCAACTGGCTGATCTTGCAGAGCTGATGTGAGAGTTGGGAACATCTTTTCCCTTCTTATTTAATAAATAAGAGCTCTTTTTTTTCCAGCTTGTTTGTTAGTGTTTTTGTCTTTGGTGTGTGGGTTTGTTTGGGTTTTTTTGTATGTGGCTGGTTGGTTGTTTAGGTATGGCTGATATCAGCATTACCAGCCCTTTGTAACCAAAACAAAGGGGGACAGCCAAAGTTCAGAGAGTGGTTCTGCACCTTTCCTTAGAATAATCTCCCAAACAACCAAAAGATTCACTTTGAGTAGAATAAATGTTTCCTTATTAATTAAATCACATCAACTAGGTAATATAAAATAGAAAAATAAAAGGCTTCCAAATAAATCTGTCATCCGATCTTGCAGGTGTTGCTTCCTTCAGCCTTCTTTCTTCCATAGATGATTGGGATTTTTGGTGTACTTTAAGGTCTTCACACTACACTTTAAGGTACAAGGAGAAGTCTTTCCTTTTGCCATCTCAGTAGTGTCTCTATGTCTCTTATGTCTCTATCTGGGAGAGGTAATCAACTCTAGTGGGTACCTGGCTATTCATCTTTTATCATTTTTAGGCTATATGTGTCTTCCAAGTGGCAAATCTTTTTAGTTCCTATTTTTGTCTTTATTTCAAAAGCCATTTAAACATCTCAGACTTTCCACTGTACCAGTTTAAAGCTTCTAATGAAGTCTGAGAGAAGAATTTGTCCCATAAAACATAGTTCTATGTCTGACACACATTCTACAACCCACCAAGGAACTTCAATAAATATACTTGTTGAGCTTCTGTAGCATTCAAATATGCTTCTGGGCCCGTTGGTTTTTTGTATACTAGGAGGTTTCTGAGAGCTGTTTACATCAGCAGTTGTACAAATGGGAAATCAAATCATTAATTTATAAAATGGCATCTGGAAGTCTTAATTCCTGATTGATCTGTCTCCCTCTGGATTTTCCATGTCATCCATCCAGCACCATAGCTTTTGAACATAATATAGCTGAAGTAGGTTAATATCCACAGTTCAGGGCAGATTTCAGAGAGGTTTCCACCCTGCTGAATCATTAACCAAGACTGAAGAATCAAAAGGATTCCTTCTTAAAAATCTTTCAAGCATGCCTTAAAATAAATAAATCTACCAGGTAATTTGGAACAGTTTCTAATACTGGTTCTGGACAGATTCCTTTATGCAGACTGACTCCAGGACTCCAGTTTAACACAAAGATTTCTACTGATGCTGCTAATGAAACAGAACCACTAGCTCAGAGACAAAGCTGCTTTTTTCAGCTTGTGGATGCAACTGTGGTGCATTTTCTATGTTGTGGTTTTTTTCTTTGTTTTGTTTGGTTGCTATTTTGGTGGTTGGTTGGTTTTTTTTTAACCCAGGCTCTATTGCTGAGCTTTGGTCTATCAGCTGTTCTCAGAAGATGGAACCAGTTCTCATGTGGAAAGCAACAGGTGACACTTGGCATCTGCTCCAGGAGGCCAGCACTGGGCAACAGCAGTGGCTGTGCCCCTCTCATCTCATTCAGGGGGGTAAATAACGGATCCTAGGGCTGCTGGGTGCATTCTTCCAGAAACTGAGCAGAGGAGATGTTCCTGTTCATTTAGTCCTTGGAAGAGCTTTTTGAGAGTTGCAGAGGGACAAAAAGGCATTGAAACAGTAGTTGAAACTTAGGGGTTAAATATAGGCAAGTAAAGGTGCAGGTATGGCCCTTCTCTGGCAGTCTGTTCTGGTGTTACCTCTCCTGACAGGCACACTTACTGTGCTACATTTATGTTTCAAAATCCTCTTCTGATGAAGCAATAACCTCTCTTCCCCTCTGGCATTTCCAAATATGAGGGGTTTTTTCCCTTCATCTTAGCTGCATGACCCTGGAACTGTGTACATTACATCTCTTTTCTGTGACTGAAGTCCTCAAGGGCACCATTGCTATTGTCTGCATTAGCCAGCAGCACCATGGAACAGGAGCAGGTTTGCAGGGTGAAGCAGCTTGCTACAAGGGCTCCCACACACTAAGCCTTTGGGATGTGAAAGCAGAGGAGAAGCTGCAGTAGCCCTAGCCTGGTCCTGTGAGGGACAGGCCCATTAACAACTGGATTGCCTCTTCAAAGATTTATTTGAAGAAGACAGTGACTGCACCAAAAGAAACCCCTGATGTGTATGCAGCCCCACCTCCTCTCCACTATTTTGATCTTCCTGTGTATTGACAATGTTTTCTGACCTACATGGTTCTCTGGAAATTTCATCAGCTGTGTGCCAGGGTATTGAAAAAATTTGTTGCAGGGTCAGCCCTTGAGAAAGTATTTTCAGACATCCCTCTGGCTTCACAGTCACACCTGACAGTCCTGCAAACTCTTGTCTTTTAGCTGGTTGCGGTGTAATAGTAGCTGTACAGCTGTTAACTAGGCAATTCTCATCTACATCCTTTCCCTTTTAACTGGAAATGCCACGTGGAACACACAGCTCAGTGCAGTTCTCAGTGCCAGATGGATCTGCTGCGTTGCCCTGTCTAGAAAATGCTATCAAAGGATGTCAAGTTTGTCAACAGCTACCTTTAGGAAACCTGTGTTGCCTCTTATCTTACTCTCTAATGTCACTATCTTCCCATTCAGCGTTTCTCTTGTCAAAATTATTCTGATTTCTTTCCTGAAGTTTTCTATACTAGTAAGGTCAGAACTCAGCAAGGGAAAGGGTCCTCTTCTTCCTCAGACCTTAAATTCAGCTATGTTAGCAGAGGTGCTAATGGTCTATCACGCTGCCTGAACTTAGGTACTTTTTAAACCCTCCTTAAATAACATGGCTTTGTTCTTTCCATAATATTTGTGCAGAAATTAGCTGGTGTTTCAACACGACAGCATCACACTCCTTTGTTTTACTCTTGCCTCAGCTCTATGTAAGCCTACCACTTTATTTAGCTATCCTGCATTTGGCAATAGGTTTGGCAACATAACTTTTACTGAAAGCCAAATCTAAATTATTTTCAATTTCTGCTCCTCCTTCTTTACATAGAAGCAGCTTTCCCCTAAGCCCACCCCTTTGATTTCATATGGGTGAAGAATCACTTAGTATTTATTACCATTACTTTGCAAGTATTGATTGTTCTCCTTAATCCCTATTGTCAGTTACAAACGTAGCTTTCTTTCCTATAAATACCTTCTTCATTCCTTGAAAACTTTCTACTTCTTTCTAGCACTCTTGAAAACACTGTTGCTAATCCTGTTGTGCTCTGAGCCCTTCTCTGAAATTCTCCTCTTGTCCAAAATACAATTTTTATCTAGTTTGTGTGCTTGTGGACTTAGTCTCTCAGTAGTTTCTTACTTTTTCAATCTGATTTTGCTAACTAGTTCATCAAACTTCTCAGTCTTGAAAGTAGAAACGTTAGTTCTGCATCAGGGAGTGAGGGGTGTTTAAAGCTTCTTATGTTCAGTTTAGGTTTAATCAGGTTATCATCATCCAGGTCATGCTTATGTTGTAAAATGTTTTGAAATGTATTTTTTAACAGAGTATAAATAGCATCACCTGCAGTCAGCTTTAGGGAATTTCTGTCTATCTGAGGTTTTCTGGGACTTTTTATTTAGTCTAATTTATTAAGTTAATCAGCACAATAATTGTATCTTTTAAGGAAAACTAGGAGATGCAGCAGGTCCTCAGAACCAATTATTTTTACATATTCATATCCTGAGTGGTTTTGTGACCTGAAATGTCTTGTTATTACCAGGGTAAATTTGCATAGATGCATCCACAGGCAATAAAACAAAATGAAACAACTTGTTCTGCCATTAAAGAATAAATTATATTTAAAACTTTAATGTATTTCAGAGGCTTGTAAAGTGAACCTAATAGGGGAAAAATGTGCAAACCTGTTGAAAAGCTGAAAACTATTTTCATTTCTGTTGTGACCTGATAAGGAAAACAAAAGCAGCTAATTGGACTCTTGGATACTTAAAACAATCTACACAGAAACGTGATAAAAAGACCTCTGAAAAAAATGACACGTATGTAATAAACTAGAATTGCTCAGGTGTATAAAAAGTGTTGGAGATATACACTGCATGTAGCTGAGCATGATAATTTGTTCTGCTTTGGACAGTATATGTCAAGTAGCAAGTCAAAAAAGCTGAGTTTCTTGAAGGAGCCCTGAGAAAATCTTGAGACAGTGAACTGGAAAACCACAGCTCCTGAGTCTCTCTGGTCTAGAGTCACAGCTTTAACACCTGCTTGTGTTCTCTGCCCTCTGACTTACAGCTGAACCCCAAAGCTGCACTAACAGTCCTAAGTGAAACAGAGCATCTGTTCAGCTCACCGTGACACAGTGTCTTTTCTTCTTCTTGAATTATTGAAAAGGGCACCTTCCAAAAACTGATTGCAACCACAAGCTGACGCCAGAGGAACCAGTAGGCAGAGGTTTGGTAAAATGCAAACAAGCAGAGCTTTATTGTTATTTATACTCGTTCTTATCCTGTCTTTTTTTTTATTATTGCATAAAGACAGAGCAAGTTAAAAAAATATGGTGGGAAGTTCCTGTGTTGGCAGTCATATGTGTATTTTCTAAAACAAACAATTTAAAGGCCCATTAAACAAACATCTCTCATTCTTGACATAAGATCATGGTGCTGCTATCTGCTTTTTAAAAGCCTAATTTACAACAGAAGGTGCAGGGTGGAATAAAAATGTGTGAGAAGAATCTGATTAGGGCAGTTGCAAGCATCTCCTCTGCCAAAGAGGGTTTTTTATCTGCAGGTAATGGACAGAGCCACATTGTCTGCATCTTCTTTCAGTGTCACTATCCTCTTCTGGCCAGGCTCAAGTTAGAAACAGCTTTGCTGCATTGTTTCCCTGTGATTACTGTATGAATAATTCCTGCTGCAGACTCGCTCTCATCATTTCACAGATAATATTGGCAATGATGTTGTGATGCTGGAAGACAGTATATATGTTTGTGTATATTCCATTCTTATCTATTTATCTATGACCCAACTGACTGGTGACAGCAATACTCTAGTAGATAAACAGTGGCAGGCATTAATTTGTGAGTCTGGAATAAACTAATTTTAAGTGATCTTGAATTTGTTCCTTGTGGAAGCAGAACAAAAAATCCCATCAGGCTGTTACCAACTTGTTTTGCTGGCAGTCTTGGGTAACAGTATTAAGACTTGAAAGGTTTCACTGGTGCAGTACCAGCAAGATAGGTCCTTGAGGACTGGGACCAGGCGAGTTAGAGGGTATGAGACATTAGGGAGGTGTTTGTGGGTACCTCTGTCTTTACTTTTACACCTTGACTGTGATTGCATGCCCCAAGAAGGCAGGGCATCCTCTGTGGTCTTGCTGACTCAACTGGAAGCCAAAATAAGCTCAGCACTTGAGATGTTCAAGGCCATAATAACTAGCAGGCATGATTTAAGGGCACGCCAGCCTCACCCACCAGCTAGTTTCTCCAGGGACCTCTCTGGCTAAAAGGAGGTCATGTGTGGAGTACAAGTGAAGCCCAGATGATCTGCAGCTTTGAAACTTAGATTGCTTCCTGCTGACTTTGTTAAAACCAGATTGGAGTGCTCCTTTGCTCTGAGACATTCTCAAAGTTGTTGTGCCCTCAAGGGTGAGCACAGCAAGGTGCCTATATGCAATGTAAATATACTTGAAAGGTGAGGTTTAGCCTTGTTCAGCGAGACTAGCTTGGATCTTGGGTGGTTACTGCTTTTGAGTGTTCTGGACCCTTCCTATGCTGTGGGAATCCTGGTTCCAGCAGTAGGCAGCTTCTGCTTTATGTTATCAGATGACTGCTCAAGCACTAGAAAAATCAGTCTCTCAAGTTTTATTTATTGTTAGCAAGTAGTTTAATATTAAGCCTGTCTACAACTTTGCAAAAAACAATGAGATGCTAGCACCACTAATTGCTTTTTGAAAAAGGATGGGGAAAAGGGGATGGCAACAGTCCCTGGGAGCTGGCATTAGTCATTAAAAGAGAAATGCAGTACAGCAGTGAAATTCCCTCCACCCTGCCATAGCTGTACAGCTGCAACAGATATGGCTTCTTGTTTTCCTGGTGCAGGAAGAGCCCTGTACCACAGCCATGGCAGCAATGAGGAGAGTTCCACAAACTAATTCAATGTTATCTCTATTGGCAGGTTACACCTGCTGTAGAAGTGGAGCCATAGAATATTAGCCATACTCTTTGTTCCTTTTCTTTGGACAGCTCTGTATCAGTAACTATGGATGCACCCAACAGGAATATTTAAACTTCGTGGCAGAGACAGATGCTGTTCATGGTGCTTTAAATGCAGCTAAGTGGGTCACAACTGAAAGGACAAGAGGGAATGGCCTCAAGCTGCACCAGAGGAGGTTTAAACTGGACATTAGGAAATATTTTTCTTTTCACTGTCAGGGTTGTCAGGCACTGGAGCAGGCTGCACAGGGATGGGGCTGAGTTGCCATCCCTGGTTGTGTTTAAAAGCTGGAGAGATGTGGCTTAGTGGTGGGCTTGGTAGAGTGGGGTTAATGGTTGGACTGGATGATCTTAAAGGCCTTTTCCAACCTGAATGATTCTATGAGTGTATGATGATTCAATGACTGCTAAAGATTAATTGGGATAGTGGGTTTTTTCTTGGTTTTTATTCCTTTTTTTTATCCCCTTGAATTTCAATAATGCTGTTCGTAATCACACAGAAGGTTTTAGACCAACATTTACTTTGAATTGCTGCAGGCTTATAGTGCAAGTTCCTTAGGTACTGATATTCTCTCCCTCTTCACCATTCCCCTTGTGCTTTTGACCAGTTCAATGCTTGCTGTAGTGTTACAACTTCAGCTCTTTTTTTTCCCCTGTTTTAAATCAATATAATTCAAGGGAGAGACCTTCTTCCCATCTCTCATTCTAAGATGTATTGCTGTCAAGAGTTTATATCCAATATTTATCTTCAGTGCACTTGTCTTAATGTGATCCCATGACTTACAGAGATAATCCAAGCAGTCATTTTCAATTTATTATTATTAGGACTAGGAGATTTTCAGTGATATTAGTAATTCCAGTCCTAGTTCAGGACTTCTCTATGCTAGAAATGATGCAACCACCCTCACTCCAGTCCGCTGATATTAATGTTACTAAAAAGAGTTTAAGTCTGTATAAACCAAAGATGTTTAATTCTGCTTCTTGGGGAAGTAATCGTGCTGTAGGATGTGATGCACGATTACTGTTATTATTTTGGTGGAAAGGAGCAGGGGATTGTCTTGGTTTTGTTTAATTCTCAGAATATGGCTGCACTGAAGGACGAGAAAAAGAAGATAAGGTTGGATTCAATTGTTATTAAAGTAAAAGCAAAACTCAAAGGACAAGGTTTGAGGGGCTTGTTTTGTTTTTGCCATGGAATTACTTTTAGACTGCAACTCTATAGAGCTACATCAGCAGAGCTGAGTGGGTGAGAAGCCAAACTGGGAGTGATTTAAGTCATTAAATTTGTTTTCTAAAGTGCACAGGAGAATGTGGTAGTGACAGTGTCTTGTAATTTCAAAGAGAAGGAAAATCTGAGGGGTGCATTCAATTTCCTTTAATTTTTTTATTTCCCCCCATTCTACTCAGTATGTTTCAAATCTGAAGATTCGAATTCTCCACTTCAAGGGGAAGAAATCTAAAAGTGTACAAGGCAACATACTAGAAATAGGTTTTTCACTCTGGATTTTGCTGCCTTTCCACCACTATATCCTCAGGGATATCAAAGTGGAAAGGCATAGCAGGGTCTATTGGTAGCTGTTGTGAATTGTTTTTTTTAAGCTTGCTTATTTAAGTGCTCTGGTTTGCAGCTCTATTGTTCAGAGACCCTTGGCCACCTTCTGGATTCCATATCTAAATTTGATGAAATTGGTCATGTCTCTAATGAGGCTGTAGTGACTTTTGAATGGTCGTGCTCCTCACGGGGACAATAGTGATATTGACACTTTTTTTTGTGTCTTGAAAAGTGACTTCAAGTGTGTACATTCCCTCCTGATCTAACAACCACTTCTGTGCCTTTGGAATCTGTAACTGCTGGGTAATGTTATAATGCAGCTTCAACCTTGTCTTTGAAGTGAGCATCATCCATAGAAGTGCTGTCTGATGACTTTCAGGACAGCCAAATACCTTTTTTTCCTTTTTAATAAGTTGGTTCCAATTTTCAGAGTTGTTAAGAAAGCAAGCAGAATAGTTATATTTTTATATGGGAGTATAATTATGTCTACCAGGCAGCTGTCTAGTTTATCTTGCTGTCCCTGGTAGCTGACTATAAGAATCATTGGGAATTAATTTGGTTAAAACCCAGAATATCTGAAAACTTCACTCAAGTTTTTTCCCTCTGTGCAGTGTTAACAGAAGGGGTGCTGTTCCCAGATTTTTAATGCTTTTTCATCTGAATATTAGTCCATATTGAATCACTAGATATTCCAATGTGTTTAACCATTATTTTTAATGACAAAAAGGGAAAAAACTCTTATGAAGGTTAAGTGCCTAGTGCTGAACTTTTGCTCTTTTTATATAATTTAATCCAATTAATACATATAGTATGAATTAAACAGTGGAATAATTCACCTATACAGACTTCACCCATGATCTCTATCATAGCAAAAGATGATCATCATTCATGCTAATGTGTACTATATTCGAGGTTTGTCTTTAGAAGCAAAGAATTTGTAGGGATTTGGCCACCCCCAAAGCTCAGCCTTTTGTTGTTTTTCTGACAATCTAATTTTAAATACCCTATACATTAAGGGAAATGATCTACAAAAAGTACCTTTAAACACTGTTTCACCACAGGGATCATAAAGAAAAGAACAAAGTTGATATGAAAATGGAAAAGAAAACAAGTTATCAGAATTTTACCTATGTGTCTGAAGGTTAAGGGAGGTGGTTTCTTGGCCAAAGTGTGATTGACACACCCAGCCTTTTTGACTGTACCCAGGATCATTAGTAGGAAAACAAAGGATTAGAAGGGAACTGTCCGATCCTTTCTGCATTCTAGTTTGTGGACTTCTCACTTAAAGGACTATAGCCCTTACTGCACAACTTTTTCTTTCTTGTCCTGCTGCACCAGAAGAGGTTCTGAAGGAAGAAGGGTTGACTGGCTGGTTTTACTGCCCCTTGGCTGGCTCTATAATCTATTACATGCAAAGTAAGAGTGACTCTTCTTCTAGTGATAAAGAAAGCCAAAGGAGGGGGAGGTATTTTCTTTGTTTGAAAACTGTAGCAGATGTCTGTGGCAATAAAAAGGCAATTATACTCGTATTATCATGAGAATTTCCAGCAGGAAATCTTGACAAACTCAAAGTTTACTTAACTGAGATAAATACAGTAGATAAATAGCAAACTGAATTTAGTTTACTCTTGTACACAGGTGTACTACACATTTCCTCAAGCCATGATTCACAGCCATAACCTTTCCTAATCACAGGCACAGCAAGATATGTCAGGAGTAGGAATGGGCTCATGTTATAAAATACAGCTATAGATACAAACTTTCTCCAAAGTTTTGGTGTATTTGGAGCTGGTAAACAGGCTTGGGCTCATTTCTGTAGCTCTAAAAGAAAGGAACCAAAGGATCCAATTTGTTTTTCACCCTAGACATTTTATGCTGCTCTGAGGATGCAAGTTTTTGATTGAAAATGTCTATAGGGTGTCCTCCACTGGCACAGAGCTCATGGCACAGCTACGAATTGATTTCTTCCCCTTCTTACAGCAGCCTAGGAAGCAACTAGTCTCTCAGGCTGCTCTGATTTATACTGGGAGGTAGGTAAACCCTGGCAGCACTTAGAATCTGGGAGGCCCATGGACAGCAGGAGTGCAGTAATATAAATAAGGGTAATATACTGGGAATTTGCAGAGTTCTGCTCTTGGAGTAAGGATGCCAAGCAGTACTTAAAGAAAAAAATTCTCCATTCAATATTTCTTGGTAACATACCACATTCTTCTTAAAATTTAAACTTTGTTGAATTCATTATTTTCACACCATTTGTATATCAAGGGTCTTAGCTTGCAAAATCAAAGTTGAAGGAGGGTATTTAGGCTTTCCATTTTCTTATGGAACAACAGCTCAGAAATGTATATGCTGTTTACTGGTAATGCTACTGTACTTGTGATACAGATTTACCCTCTGAATACATTGACATCAGAAAAGCCATTGACTTCAGGACCATTGCTGAATTTAGTAATTCCACTGTAGTTGGTTAATATAATAAAATTAACTGCAAAGGAATATCTAATTTTCTAGGCTATCTTCAGAGAGATCAAATGGTATTCAAAAGTAAATTCTTCTACTTAGATGGACAAAGCCCCAACATTTTATGGTAACTCAGAACACTTAGATAAAATGTGCAGACAGTTGCAAGACTAGTTTTATCAACAACTTACTCTTATTTGAGATACGGCATGTTGTACCACTTCAAGAGGCTTTAGTAATAGGTTGTTACTGTTGAAATAGACCACAGTAGAAAGGATGGAACATTAAGACTGTCACCCAACACTTCTTTTAGCTGTTCAGTATGTGTGTCTGCAGCTCTGTTATGATGATCCTCAGCCAAACTGCATACAAAGATTTTTAAGCTACCTTGGTATCTACCCTCTTCCCAAGACAGTTGCTTGGCTATTGGAAAAAGCACAAATCAGAGCAACCTAAAGGCAATTCTGTCTTATGGCAACTGCTGTCAGCACACTGTTCCTGTAAGCAGGGGTTAGCCATAAAGATCTTCCTTCCATAGAGTGTTTTGCCTAGCTTCATGTCTTGTAGCACCACCAAGGAAAAATACAAGAGGAGCATCTTTATATCATGATGGATTTATGAAGAGAATTTCTAAATAGCCATTTGAGGCAGGCTTTTCCTAATAGAGAAAATAGGCTTGGAGGCATCCTTATCTGAGATGGGACCAGATGATATTAGCAGTTGTTTACTACATCCTGGCAAGAATTGATGGTGTAGCCACACTCCTCTGAGACTGAACCACCCTGCTGAACACCAGCCCTAATATTTAGTTTCATTGCTTTGTTATTTACTGCTCAGTTTTTGGATTGTGGCCATCTATTAATGACTGCACAAATTAATCAGATAACCCTTCACTCAAGGTACTCCATACTAGGCAGAATTCAACTATGAAGGACTGAAACAAAAAACAAATTTCAAATTGAGCTGTGAGAGTATTGAATGCATTCAATTTTGCAGAGCTATACACAGGAGGGTTTGTTATAAAATTTGTGCTTACCAAATCAGGGAGAAAGAGGTCACTTGTGTAACTGCCATATATGTAAGGAAAGACAGACAACCAGAGCAGCACAAGCAATAATATATACTGCAATTCTTATTCAAACCCAACAATAGACTGAAAAATGCATGTTCAACAGGCTCAAATGATACAGCTGAGGAAATTGGCATTTATTTCTGTGTGTAGTAAGTATGATGAACTCTTCATAAACACTTCTTTACCTAGATCTGCAAAGCCCAACAGCAACAAAACCTAAAAACTTGTAAGTCTTGCTACTTCTCAACTTGTATATGGTTGTTCATGTTGTTTCCTTTGTCACAACAGACTGTGTGAGAAGTGTCAACCCTAGAACTGCTTGTCAAGGCCCCCTGCATGACTGAATTGCATATCCTGCCCCTCATATGAGGAAAGAAGTTGCTCAGCTCCTCACAAGCTCTGTGGAAGGGAGAGAAAGGAATGACCCATAGAATAGAGTTCACACTTTCAAAAGGAATGAGCCAGAATTGGGTGCTAGGCAGAAAAATAGTCCAAAAAAAAGTGGTTGTGGCAAAGGCCACAGTTGTGCTACTGATGCAGGAAAGATAACAGGAAAGATCAAGGTCATTATCAATATTGCAGTGAATAACAGTAGGCTCTGTACCATCAAAACAAAAGGATAAATGAAACCCTACCAGACAAAAATAACACCAAGTACAACTTTTCCACAGCACCTACTGCTGTGATCTGAGAAGGAAAACTTCCCTCCACTCCCCAAATTTTGATCAGTGTAATGTGAGTTACAAATGGTACTTACAAACCAGGCACTTGAGAACTACCATTCCCCAGGAGACACTGGTGCCCCCTGCAATCCTTCCTGCTGGCATGGTCTTGAATCACAGATTCACAGAATCACAGATATTAGGGGCTGGAAGGGACCTAGAAGATCATCTAGTCCAACCCCCCTGCCAGAGCAGGATC